>PVJH01003029.1:139313-152259 GCA_004026705.1 Nesogale talazaci | reverse complement strand
ACACACACACACACACACACACACATAACTACATATGTACATCTTCTTGTCCTGGACTAAACTCCCAGTGCCTTTAGAGTACATCTCCTTGATTCTACCTGAGTCAGGACTAGGATGAGGCAAGCAAAATACCTAGAGTGTCCAAGGTAAAGAGGCACTCGTCCTCAGGTGCCGACCCTGTGTTTGTGCGACCATGTGACTGAATGCCGCCCAAAATAATGAGCTGTGGGGACCCTTCCTGTCTCTGAATTATGGCATTATTTTATTTTATTTTTTAGGCATCACTGCTCTGGTGGTGGGAGTAGGAGGCCCAGCCTTTGCTCCTATGAGCAGGAATTGAACCTCCATCCCAGTGGGCTGCAGTCCCGTGCACAACCACTATGCCACCGGGGCTCAGCCGGCATTATTTTTTACTTGGCTGGGAATGTTTGAGAAACACTAAATTTTCTTGAGGTGACTTTTTTGGATGCTAGATTTCTAGTGGAATCGTCGGTTGGTACAAATGATTAGTATGCTCCACTGCTCACTGATTGTTGGCCATTGGGGACCACTCAGAGGTGTTCGGGAAGGAAAAGGTGTCACATTACCTTTGACAAGTCAGTGGTGGAACACCCAAGATGGAAACCTGTCTACTCTGACGTGAGTGGCCGTAAGAGGTGACGCACAGCAGCTGGTTAGATTATATTGCCATAGTGTCTATCAGTTTGATGATGTGAGATAGTTTTGCTGTATGGTAACTTACTTCATATAATGTTTGCAACTGAACATCGGTTTTCACCATGTGCCCCTCTTATCCTGTAAGATGCAGGTGGCGGCTCTTCTCTTACCTGAGTATTTAAAGAAATCAACCCTACAAACCAAACTCACTGCCACTGGGTTGATGCCAATTCATTGTGGCCTGTGGGAATAGGGGAGAACTGCCCCTGTGAGTGTCTGAGTTGGTAACTCATTGAGGGAATGTGAAGCCCTGTCTTTAAACCAAGGAGCTGCTTCAGACTTTGGGGGATTGCAGTTTATCATGTAAACTCTACGCCATGAGGGCTCTGTCTTTCTTAAAAAAATCAGGAGTTAAGAAATGTCTTAGCTTTGGGGCAGAGCATTTTTCTTGGCATTCTAACTCTCCCAACCTTACAATTAACACTTTTTTTTTTTTTGGTCACTATAACACAACCCTATTTATTACACCCTTTGAGTCCTGAGGCTATAAATTATGCCATGGTCCCCTGGTGCCCCCGAAGCCTATCAGAGAAAGTTCTACAGCGGTTGTCTCCAAACTCTTTGGAAAAGTCCGACTTTGTTCTGCTTGGCCTTCACTCCTTACTTCCTTTGACCCAAGGCATGGATCCTGGCGTATCTTCTGGGAAGTTTTCTGTGAACCTCTCTTGGTCTTCTTCCCAGTTCTTTTTGCTCTCGTTTTGAAGAAGAAGTGCATCTTCAATCGAGGATGGCTTCCCTGTCCCCAAGCCTGCATGTGCTCACCGGAACTCAAGCTGGATCAGCGTTTTCATCTCTCCACCATCCTTTCCTAAGCCCTCTCCTTTTTTCCAGTCTTATCTTCTCCAACATCCTACGGCCTTGGTTGCTGTCAGTAGTTTCTGAATGAATAGATGCAGGAGCTTCATCTTTATGGAACGTTCCTTCACTTCCAATCTGTTCCCTCTGTTTTCCAGCTCTTTCTTTATATTTTGGATTCTTCAAGGCCTTTCGTCTTCATAGTCTGTATTCTGTAAGCCATATTTTACTCATATTTCCTTTAATTCTTTCCTTCTTTCCAACTCTTTTTTCTCCTTACTTAGGGCTGGACCCACAAAAGATTCATCTTTCTTATCAAGCCACAGGTGAGCCCTAACCTGCCCTGGCTCATCGCCATCACAGGTGTCACTCACTGCCAGGGTGAATGTGAAAGGACAATGTAGTCTCTCCCATTTTCACTTCATCTCCATGTTCAAGTACATATGGATCACATTTTGTGTGGGGCTGAAGGATCTGTTTTCCACTAACAGTTGCACCATTTTGACTGCCTTGTCCCACAAGGAAATAACTTTGCAAGTCATGGTCAAAATGAATTTCTGCATGAAACACAGTGAAGGCCGGCTGGGATTTAATCTTACCCCCGCCACTGGCTGCCACCGTCTCTGCTGGAGTCGGCATTGATTGGCACAAGAGCTTTGTCTCAGCAGAGCCACAGTTTGCCACCAGTGTTGGGCAGGGATTGGTCCCTGGCAGTTCCACAGTCGGGAAACAGAGCCCAGCTATATGGTTGCTTTGCGTTCCCTCTCTTCTCTCTGTCTCTCCCACGGTGCCAATGGGCTTGGTTCCTTGGTGATTTTCCCTCTTGGTCTTTTCCATTTTGGGTTAACATTTTTTTTAATGAGCCTGCTTTCATCCCAGCCATAGTAAAATGCAGCTAAATTTCTGATGCTTAGCTTTTGATTTTTTTTTTTTACTCAAGTCAGATCACTAACTTATTTTATTTTTTACCAATATGATGGTAATTTCAATAAGACCATAAAAATTAAGAGAAACATGTACCATCAGACACGCACAGGAGGCTGTCACAAACTACTGACACAGTGGAATTGTGCCTCTTGTGCTCAGTGTGTTGGCCCCTCCCACTGAACAGATAGATATGGTTGCCCTGGCAACAGAAAGCTAATGTGTTTATTTCCTTCATGTGCCTAGCAGAGAGAGAACATCTTCATCCTAGGTGGATATTCTGAGCACCTGCTCAGCACACCTGATAGTACGCTTTTTACACTATCGACAGGTGTTTACAAATAGGACTAAATGGTGTAAGAGTGACTCCCTGTCAGCTCCAACCATTGTTATTAGAGAAACAATTCAAAATTCAGCCTCTTGCCAAGTATTTACCATATGCTTGTCATCTTTCCTCAAGCCACTGTGTTGGTGTCACCTGAACCACATGGCATCTCTCTTTACTCATGCTTTTCATTACTCCCTAGAATACTGTTTTTTTTCCTGTGCATCTGCAATCATTGTTTTGTGTTTCTGGATTAGTGTTTTCTCTTAAGAACTGGTAGAAATAAGGATCCTTTTCTAACGATGATTATGACCTTGATATCCAACACATGCCTTAATCCAAGTAAGTTCTTATAAAGATTTGCTGCATTGAATTCTTCTTGCTGCTTACCAATCACAGAGAGTATGTAGTCATCTGAAACCTTATGCCTAGCAAGTGTTACCTTCTTTTTCCCCTTCTTCTGAATGTTAAGGTGTGTGTATGTGTGCACAAGTGTGAAGGCATCCTTTACTTTTTTTATTTAATGGAGATGCGCATGTTGTTTCCTCCTTATTTTGTATATAACAGCGTTCTTCAAATATTCATTACTTCCAATGCCTATAAAAGATCAGCCCCGTTTTTGATGATCACTTAAGAATACCAAAGTACTGTCACATAGAAGACCGTGGGAGAAGAAAGCCATGGAGGGGAAAACGCAAAGCCAGCAAGAGTGAATCACAATACTTTGATGTGGTCTTTTTCGGCCCCTCCTCGGCAGCACCAGTTGATTTTGTTTGATTTTAAGGGACTCCTTGTATTACCGAGGTTAACTCATTGTAAGGAATACGTTTATATGGGCGTTGATGGAGGAAGATGCTTTGCAGCGCCATGTGGCTTCTATTCTTCATCTTTTTAATGTTTATCTTTTTCTTCCTCCTAGCTCTTTGAGCCCAGATGTTGATCCAGCCCTTGCTTTTCAACGAGAAGGATTTGGACGCCAGAGTATGTCAGAAAAACGCACAAAGCAATTTTCAGATGCCAGTCAATTGGATTTCGTTAAAACGCGAAAATCAAAAAGCATGGATTTAGGTAGTGAGTACAATCTCCATGAATCTTTATCTAAATACAGTTCAGATGCTTTCAAGATAAAATGGACGGTCTCAAACACATGTCTGTTTACTTTGAGAAAAAGAGGGAATAAATATGAAATGTGGCAATTTGGCAAAAATTAGTTTTTCTCTGAGTTTGAGATAACCATATTACTCATAAGTGCCATGTGTGTCTACGCTGCAGTATGTTGATCCATATCTATGTGTTTTCTGATGAGAAAAAGAAACAAAGCCATGTGCAAATCATGCTGTACTCATGTATCTTTATACAAACCGAAATACGCTCTAACATGTCAGCTGTTTAAAACCAATATCCTTGAAATAGCATTTGGTTGGTTATGAGATTTATTTTCAACCAGAGGAAAAAACTTTGGAGAGAAACCATTATCTCAATCCATGTCTGGAATTTGGTTACTTCATGACACCTTCCTTTCATTGCTATTCTCTAAGATTTATTTCTTAGCAGCTCTTACATGTTGATAATTAAGGCATTTAATTGAAGTAATAATTTGAGAGAATATTTATGGTAGACAGTAATTTGGAAGCAAATGAGAGGAGGAAAATCATCCTAGTTGTTCAATCAAGCACCAATCAGGTAGTGTGTCTCTTTAAATCCAAACCCGTCAAAGTGGGGAGGGTGGGAATAAAGCAATTAATTACAACTATACTTTCAAAAACCTTTGTTAATCAACTGTAACTTATTTATGCTGTTCTCTGGTGGCTGTACTTCAAAACTAAAAGCATTAATTTATCACGTTCATAAAAGAAAAAATTAGTGATGAATTGCCTTGGCTAATTATGATATGCTAACATTTAAATAACACACATGCCTGTGAGAGGAAATGACTGGCATATTGCATGGAGACACTGCTTTTTTCCCACTTTTGATTATGAATATTGCCTTGATGGTTCATATTATTTGCATGAAGTATTACCTAAGGGTTGTCACCTAACTGAAAAAAAAAACAAACACCTGGGAATGGTGGAAGCATGATGGACTGTGGGCACTAACGGGGCTAACCATTCTACATTTACCTTTTAACAGTAGCTGACGAGACTAAACTCAATACTGTGGATGACCAGAAAGCAGGTAAGAATGGACAGTTAGACAGTTGCCATAGAAACTGTGGTCCAAGGAGCTTATCACAATTATAGGGCTGCCAATCAAGCTGCATGTAAACATAAATATTCCAGTCTTGCATGGTTGTTTTCATTGTGGGAAATCAAATTGTATATAAAAAGGAAAATGCGCTGTGAGGAGAAATTTATCATTGTAGTACATGCGAAATGGAAATATAATTTAGAGCACCCACATTGCTAAAACAACCTGGATTTGCTTACTTAATTATAGTCATATAGGAATGTTTTGTATCTTTTTCTTTTTAAGGATCACAATACTGAAATCATGCTCTCCTCTGGGTACGGTATTAAGTCTTTAAGTCATCTCTTGGATTTCTAGGTTGACATTCAAAACATTCTTTTCAATGTAGCAATTTTGATTTGAAAAATAGTTGTGGAAACGGAATACTTCTCACCAAAGGAAAATGACCCACAGTTTTATTATTAACTTGGAAAATTTTAATTGTTCCCTAAACCCAAGTATTAGCTCCCAGTAATCCCATTTATTGGAAATTGGATTTGACTGTCCGATGTATATTATACCAAGTTGTAACTTTGTGGGTTTTTTTTTTAAGTTCATTGGTTGGTTTGTTTTACACTTTAGGACCAAACTTCTAATGTGCAGCCTGGATCATTCCATAGGAACAGTGAATTATGTTAAACTAGATCTGGTATTGTCATAGAATTTTTTTTAATGCTACTTTAGGAAAATATCCAAGGCAAATTTGTTATGTGTAATTAATGTGCTTTGCACCATGGAGCATCTCTGATTTATTATTGCTAGTTTGGAATAGTATTTTAATTATTCAGGATCCAGTATGATATAGTTACGCCACTTAGCACTAATTAACTTCAATTCACCTTTTTAACCTGCAATAGTAATTAGTTTTAGCCTGCTTGAAAAATGTATGTCCACCAATATATGTAAAGATTATTACCAACATAGTCCTAGTTTTCATATCCTGTAGAGTAAATGATAGATTGTAAAAATTACATGCAATAAATCATAAGATAACTATAGTGCAAGGCCATTAACTATAGGCTTGGCCCTCCATAAGTAGCTATTCTGCCTCAAAAACATAAAACTCATGGAAACTCTGGAAGTGGGATACCAAAGAAATTTGGTTTTGGGGTTTTTTTGGGCTCCCCCCAAAGAAACGAGTTTGTTCTAGGTAGTTCACCTTTGTAAAAGAGTCATTTGTTTTTGAGTGGCTGATACTTAGAGCCTTTTATGGACATTCCTGGAGCTGATGCACTGGCAGGAGGTCTTGAGCATTAAAACCTTAGTCAACTGCTCAGGTCAAAGAGCATCAATTTATTCGCTGCTACCTGGGCAGGCCAAGGGGTGTATCTAATTTAGCTAAAAGGAAAAGAACACTTTATTGAGATTAAAAAATAATTATATCCAGATTTTAATTGAAAACATTAGTTAACCCATAGTGAGAAGCTAATTTTTGTTCTCATATCATTGACCCTGGGATTTTATCACGTTTAAGATGTTCCATCTTCGACAAAAGCTTCTCCACCCCCTTCCCAGCCCTCCCCAATATGTATTCTTTCTTAGTGGTTCAGTTGCAAAACTCGGGATATGGAATCCAACATGTATTTTAGTCTCTTGGTTTTAAATTTCTGTGAATCCAGTATTTAAGCTAGCTCTTCCTCAACCTTCTGTGGCACGCCAGATCCTCAGTCATTTTGCTGTCCATTCACTTGAATTGACAAGGTGATCACGATTTTACAATTTAGTCCAGTGCTTTTGGAGGAGAGTCGTCATGGCATTTTAGCATATGTCTCGCCATAAGCCTTTCATAATCAAAATTGAATTCCATGTTCCTTTGCCTCTTGCAAAAGGCTCCTCTCCTTGTCTTCTTCTCTCTGCCCCAGCAAAAACACACACACACACACACACACACACACACACACACACACACTACTTGGGAGACATAGAAAAACAGACCTAGGGAAAATAAATGGCAGGATCATGATATCCTCTTTTATTCCTGGACTTCAGGCATAGTTTACTTTTGGAAAACAGCAAGAAGGAGTAAGAATGAGAAGGGACTTGAGTTGTGTGTGTGTGTGTGTGTGTGTTGGCGGTCTGGGTCTTGCTAATAATCTAAGATATTTGTGTGCAAAAGAAACTGAAGTTGTGCAAAAGAAACTGAAGTATGTTGTTTTATGATTAAAGTAAAAGGGTGTTTATCAGAAGTAAAATTTAAATCATCTTTGTCCACACATTGAAGAGAAAGACACTGTCCATCTTTTTACTTGTGAATGGCAAGTTTCTAATGTTAGAGCCCTCAGCAGCCATCATGAAACCCTAAGCTGTTGCCAGGTGGATCCTGATACATAGCGACCTGTAGCACAGAGTAGATCTGTCCCCATAGGCTTACCAAAGTTTTATGGGAACAGACTGCCACTTTTCCCCATGCAGTGACCAGTGGTTTCAAATCCACCTAATGGTTAGCAGTCTAATACTTAACCACTGTTCCGTCAGAGTCCCTAAGCCACCATTAGGGGATATTAATGTATCGTCTAACAGATCTGTTGCTAAAACTTCCTTTGCAGTCCGAGTTATGTTCCATATTCTTTGCTAATACCATAACCCCCAAATACGAATTCTCCTTCACGGTTAGACATCGTCCTCCTGTCACATGCACATGAACCGATGGGGTCAGGCCCTGATTTGCGCTGAATGCCTGCTTTGTGATAGTCTTCTTGCTGCTTTTTCCTTTTTAGCCTCTTTCTGCTGAAGGACACTCAGTTTTGATAAGTACTCATGACGTATCTGAATGATACTCATGAATTTTTGTATGACGTGAGTAAATTAAGTCAAGTTTCAGGGAGTGTTTCCTAAAGAAAAGCAACACAAAAATAAATTTAGTTTTCATGCTAGTCCATATTGGATGCACTCAGTGGCATATGGCCATAGCTATGTATATCTATTTGACACAATAAAAATAGCAGCACCTATAAAGCTACATACATATATCTAAACATAAAACATATGTATTATTATGTATAGCTATCGATTATCCTTTATGAATTCAAACAAGCATATAATATTTGCCCAATACCTGCTTATAGAACTTAATTGCAGCTGTAATGTCATAAAATACATAGACATAACTTACTCAAAAAGTGATCTTCACGAGGCTATGTCTAAGAAATTTATATATTTCTTTTTTTTTTTGGGGGCGGGGGCATCACTGCCCAGGTGAGAGTAGGAAGCTCAGTCTTGCTCCTGGAGAGCTGCTGCTGGATTTGAACCACCCACCCTGTGGGCTGCAGTCCCACACACAACCACTACGCCACCAGGGCTCAGCTCGAAATTTACATATTTTTGTTCAGGACTGATCTCGTCTCATCATTTAGATTCCTTGACTTCTTTTTATTTAGTTCTTTAGAAAGAAGTTGATTTTCCTTCTTGTATCAGAACTCTTATGAGTACTTAGGAAACATGTCAAAATTATAGTGAGAGCAAGAGATAGGTAAGATTGATCTGTCTTGGACAAATTATTTCTGTCCTAAATGTGAAATTATGTCCTAAAATGAATCATCTAATGGATATTTAAACCAGCAGTGAGATGACTAATAATTTCTTTCTTCCACACACAGTATTTGATGGGTTATTGTTTCTTATTTGAATTGTGTTTTGGGCTATGTTGTATTCTTAATATATTTGCTCCCACAAAAAACTGCTACCCCATTATTGACATATAGGTGAATGGAACAGAGAGAGCATGTAAGAAAAAAGATCTCTCTTTTCTTGATTTCTTAAGTCCCAACTTGCCATTTACTCTGAGGCATGAAAAGCCCTTATTTATTATCTAAGAAGTGCTATGTAAGGTAATCCTTAATTGCTGGTCAGCACATGGATTGACAATCTCATGTAGGGATAAACTATTCAGTTTCTTGCACACGCTCTTTTTTCCCCACCTGTTTTTGGGTGAAGTAAAGAACCAGTTGCATGAACAGGATTGCTGAGGTTGGGGGGGAGGGGGTGCTGCCAAGCTAGTAGTTAGTCTACATTTGAGTGCCGGATCATCGCTCCTGCATGAGATGGTCTCTCTTGGCTAAAGAATTCAATTTTGATTATTTTTTCCTGAAGCTTGATGTTAAAAAACACCAACATAGTCATCCCTGGAATCATCTGCTATCATACTATGAGGATATTCCTGGTAATTGTTAAATGTTCCTCCTTCTGTCCATTGGCTTTGCAAGCATCTATTATTACTAGGCCTACAGATATACCGTATATACTCGAGTACAAGCTGACCAGAATATCAGCCGAGGCACCTAATTTTACCACAAAAGCTGCATTAAAAATGTGATGGAGAGCTGAGCCCCGGTGGTGTAGTGGTTGAGTGCAGGACTGCAGCCCACAGGGTTGGCGGTTCATATCCAGCAGCAGCTCTCCAGGAGCAAGGCTGGGCCTCCTACTCTCACCAGGGCAGTGATGCCACAAAACAAAAAATGTGATGGAAAAACTCCACTTATCCACGAGTATGTATGGCACGGCCTCTCCCCCCAGCTCTGTAGTTTTTCCCACTTCTTCTCTCTTAGAGAAAGCCTTTTTCTTACTTGTGTTTATTCAAGCCTCACATTGCTTTTTCCATGCTCATCAATAGTTTTTAGTTTTCTACCTGTACCAGGTTGCCCGAGTTATTATACTAGTGCCATGTTGCCTCTTGACTTGTTCAGGGTTCTGACTTTCACTCTAATGGGGAAGAGACTTGGTGAAGTTCATTGATTATGAATGTTTGACATTTGTTGTTGATAATTTTTAACAGCCTCGAAAATGACTCTCACTAAGTGAAAAGGCTCACGTGGTTGCTTATCTCAGCTATCTCATCATCTCTGCTTTGAACTGAGATTCTGTTTATTCTGTTTTTATTATCTCCCTTACTTGGAGCAAATGATTTCTTAAGAATTCATCTGCTGAGCTGAAAATGGAGTTTAATGACTTATTTTTACTTACTATATCCCATGTAAAGGGACCTTTTTTTTAAAAGCATAAATGTAACAGTTTCGATTTGCTTATAGTAAATCATTGTAGAGAACTATTTTCAGAGTGGCCTCTAAAATAAAAATGTTCCTAATTGAAAATAGAGAAATACATCCAGGCTAGCGTAGCAGGAGGCGGGGGGCGGGGTGGGGAAGAGAATTGGTTGCCTTGGTTTCTTTTATTCTTTGATCACTTTTTCCATCAATGCTCCAGAACTCATCGTTGAACAAGTACCAGTCTCTGGTCTTGATGTCCCTGAAGTTTTCCATATGTCAGTGATGTCCCGGGGTGCTGTTTCACCACTCACGCTAATGAACTCCATGTGTTTGTAAACCCCCAAGGTTCTCCCAGCAGAGATGTCGGACCATCCCTGGGTCTGAAGAAGTCCAGCTCTTTGGAGAGCTTGCAGACAGCCGTCGCCGAGGTGACTCTGAATGGGGACATTCCTTTCCACCGTCCAAGACCCCGGATCATCCGAGGGAGAGGGTGTAATGAGAGTTTCAGGGCAGCCATCGACAAGTCTTATGATAAGCCTGCTGTGGACGACGATGACGAAGGCATGGAGACCTGTAAGTCTGTAGTGAGAAAACAGAGTGGCAATCACAAGCACTTCTTAAAGCAGCAGTTCTTAACCCGTACTCTGGGCAACCTTTGGAGAGCCCCAGCACCTCCAGGTGGTTCTGTCAGGGCAAAACTGTTTTCACCATGAAACCAAAATAGGCCAGTTTCAGTTGTCCTCTCATACTCTGACAAGCCCAGAGTCCATTTTCTTTCCTCCCTTTCCTGTGAGAGTGCAATCGATGAAATACCAAAGTAGGTAGGAGAATAAATTTCCTCATCCACTTATTAAAGAGATTTGCTAACATTTGAAGCAGTACTATTTTTCTCTCCTTTATTCTTTTTGGAAAACACTGTTATGTTTCATAGAAGTATGATTTCTGTTAACATAAAACTGGTTTATTGCTTTTCTGCAATAATATGTATTTTTAAGTTTTTTCCCTCAGTTTTAATCTAGTAAATTTATGTGTAAGAAAAAGTATGGCTACTTAGTGTTCCAGTTGATAAAGATATGGATCTATTCTAGACTAAGCATGTTGAAAGAGATCTTTGTGATCAGTGGATGGCTGTGGACAAGATTCTCCAGTAATATATCTGCCTTGATTTCACTAAGGAGCTTTTACAAAAACAGCTTTAGCACAATAGTAGATCCTAAAGGGAACTGCCGACCAGTTAAGTGAAATGCAGAGGAGTTGGCTCAGGAGATTATGGTAACTGGTTTTTGAGATTTTCAAGGGAAATCTTTTATTTTTTTCAAGTGGAAATCTTGTTTTTTTTTTTGTTTGTTTGTTTGTTTTTTTTGACACAAGACTGTCACAGGAGTTTGTTCAACTGCATTGGTGGTATAAAGACCAGGAAAATTTCGAAAAAGGGCTGAGCCCTGGTGTCATAGTGGTTGAGTACAGGACTGCGGCCCACTGACCTGGTGGTTCAAATCCAGCAGCAGCTCTCCAGGAGCAAGGCTGGGCCTCCCACTCTCACCAGAGGGCAGTGATGTGTCCACCCCCCCCCACAAATATTTTTTTTGGAAAAAGATTGTTTCCATCAGGACAGTGCCCATGCTTTCTCTTTAAGGGCAACAAGGAAGGTCCTAAGAGAACACCTTTGAGAAACTTTATCCCTATCCGTCCTACTCTCCTCATCTTGCCGCTGCAGAATTCTCTTTGTTCTTTAAACTCATTGGACATTTAAAGGATCACCATTTGAATACCCCAAGGAGGGCAGAACTGCCATTTTGGTCTGGCCTGAATTGGAAAACACAGAGTTCATTGGGGGAAGGTTTACAGAGATAGAAATGTCCTGTTTAGAAATGTATGCATCTAGAGGCAGAACATGTTAGGAAGTAATGGGTTTCTGTTTTGTGTAATAAAGTCTGCTATGCTTTATAGAAATCCTTTTAACTTATCCTTAAATTGATAGAGTTACCTAACATTAGAAAAATGTTTTTGGAGTCCTTAATAGTTGGCATCTAAGTCTCTTGAGACTCAAATGTTTGAAAACCAGTGGTACATATTATGACTAGACAATTACATACAATTGTGTCTACTACACACATATACATAGACACATGCACTTTGAAAACTTGTTTTTTGTTTTTGAGGAATTGTTGCCTTTACTGAATTAAAAAAGATATCATTGTTTATGTGTGTTTTTCCAAACTGCATAATGTTTTAAGCCAAATATTATTGATCATCAATGATAATAGAAGCCCCACATGTTTTTCATTGTATATTGAGAAAAGTGTTAGCCTTTAGAGAGAGAAAAGTGTTAGCCTGTTTAGTGAGTTATCTTCATAGTCATAGATACATAGCACAAAAATATCCATTTGATTTGGGGTGGTGATGGAGCCTACTAGAGTTTATACCAACAGTGGTAGAGAAAGAACTTTGTAAACCTCATAGTCAACATTGTTGATTAGCTTATAGCGTTCATAACTACTCATGTATCTTCTTGTTGCTTAACTTTGATGTGACTCTACATTTAGAAAAAGACACGAATAGAAGCGGCAGCCCATTGTAAGACAAGTTAGAGAGGATGTCCTGCAGCTACAGCAGGACCTGGTGGTTGGTTAGAAATTCTGACAAGTGAGAATTCAACTGGATCCCTTCTTCCATGGCTACCTAAGAAAGATTCTGTTGGAGAGGAAGCATTTTAAATAAAGAGATCCTCTTCCGAGGAGATTGAAATCAATGTCTTCATATATTCTTGTCTGTAATGTGTCATGTGTTTGGGAAGAGGGACGCTGTTGGCCATCATTCAATAAGCCAGGCCAAAGCTAGAGCAATTATCTCTATTTCATTGCTTGCCCTTGTCTTAATTTTTCATACAAATTTAAAGCTTGCACTCCTGTGCCCCCCCCCCCCCCCGGGTCTGGTCAATGGTTTCAAATCTATGCAGTCTTTTTTTTTTTTT
>PVJH01003029.1:0-139213 GCA_004026705.1 Nesogale talazaci | reverse complement strand
ATAAGAGCCCTCTTGTTCCCAGACCCTCCCACTTTCTCATCCAGCATTTCATAAGATATATAGTTTTTTTCTTTGCTTAAAATTTTGCTAATTGCTTTAAAGACATTCTGATAGATTTTACTTTATGTTCGTGTTTTTTAATTTTAGTAGAAATATATTTAAAAAGAGACATCTGTAACAAAACATTTGCCTTCTCAGCATCTTTAACGTGTTTAATTTAGTGACATTAATTGCATTCACTATGCTCTGTAACCATGAGGCAGGGTATTCTAGCCCCTCAAGAGATAAAAGTCAATGTAGATAGAAACATATAGATCTAGCAATGGACAGCGTATTAGCATTTGCCACTTATGATGATTCTGAATTTTAAAAATTCTCTTTGAAATGTTGTTTCTCACCTTATATAATACAATTTTCTCACCTAGTAGTACTATCTTGCCAATTTCAAATATAACAAAGGGGAATACGTGTCAGTACAGGTATGTTCTTTATTTAACAAGTGCAAGCTCCCTAATTATTGCAGGAATCTGAATTTATTCCCATGTACACTGTTTCAATTTGCAGTTGGAGACTAAAGATTCAAAATCATCCATTTTCATTCATTCAGCATTCCTCAGGAGAAAACAGCAACAACAGTTAAATAAACAAATTATAATTTGGATGCCAATCATAAAGTTATGGTCAAGAATTGGGAAAGATGTTTGTGGCCTCTGACCTAAACCATGCATCTACAAATCACATAATGTTTTTCTCAAAAACCCCATTTTGTTTTCCTGATATGTTTGCCGAACTTTGGATACCTCAGAGTAATGGCAACATAAAACTCAAATTTATGCAGTGTGAAGTGTTGAAACTGTGCTTATCTGAAAAAAAAAATACGCTCTGACCTGAGAGTACACAATATGTCTCCTGGTCTAGAATTTTCCAAGTTGGGATATTGGCCAGATGACTTAAATTCCTTAAGCTTTAATTTCCTCTTTTGTACAGCTGAAGGTTTAAATAATGAAAACATTGATTTTCAAATTGTGCATTGTGACCTCTGGCCAGGAGAGGCCCCGTAGGGGAAGGTAGTTGGGAGGTTAAGCCAGGAGGTGCTCAGGAATGGTCTCAGTGCTTGGTTCCTCCTCTGAATGAATCATTACTCTAGCTAAACTTCAAAACAGTTGTGGGAAAATGAAATTACAATGGGTCTTTCCTGAGGAATTTTTTTAAATCCCTTCCTATGAGCATTGTAATTCTTTGCAAATTTTCATTGGGTGGAATTAAAGTTGTTTTACTCTCCTTAAGAAAAGTTTGAAAAACACTGGTTTAGATGATCCCTGATAGCCCACCTAATTTTCTCATTTGAAGAGTCAATACTCATTGACTTGCCTCCCAATGCACCACCTCCTTTCAACATGTTCCATGAGAAAAGGTCTCTCTTTGCTCTCTTCCTTCTGCATAATCAGCACCTGGAACAGGTTGGGCAATTCCTAGGATGCAATGAATCCTTAATGGATGAGTACATGGATAAGTGAATTCCTGCCTAACGTGTTTGTGTGTGTACACCCATCCTGTGCATGAGCGATATACAGACACAGATTAATTGTGTTCAAAATGCAAAGACTTGGTTATCCTTGTCTGTATCCCATAGTGGATCTTACACTTACAAGACCTTCAGTACTTCAAACAACTCTAGAGCGGTGTTGCTGCTGGTTGTCATTGGCCTACTCTAAGACTGTCAATGAAAAAATGCTTTTTATGCCACCACGTTGTAGGCGAGAAGTCCTGTAAGTAACATTCTTCCTTGGCTTCTTCATGGGCCAGTCTTCTCAAACTCTGGCATGTGGATTTTCACAGCGTGAACTACACATGTCATTGCCATTGTTTCCAGAAGCCACGGGGCTCTTTCTGGTTGTGCCTCAACGTCTTCACTCTCCTGAGGGCTCTCTCAGCAGCTCTTCTTGCCGCCTGGCAGCTGTCCAGCCACTGAAGGGTCTATTTGCATCAGCAGCTTTCTTCTAGCATGGTACATGAAGGTAAACTGCCCTGCCACCCTTGACTCCTGCGCTGAAAATGGAGACCTTTGTTTGAGTAGACGGTCTTTTCATTATACAGGACATTCTGCAAGTGTGGAATTCGCCCTGTTAAAGTTTCCAGTGGGCAGCTGTTGAAAAGCGATGGGCACAGAGAGCCTAGGGCGGTTGTAAGGAACAGAGATTTCCTTGTGCTTCTCTCTCGATTTTCTCCTCTGATGTCGCATGCTCCCTCTCCACAAGTGAAACCCTTATGCATAGGCTGAGTTTATGGCTTTTGTATGTGGAGTTGAGTACCTTCCCAGTGACTATATTTCACAGCCCTAATGAGGCAGCCCCTCTTCTCAGCAGTGTTGAAATCATGTCATGGGCACGACAAGAGAGGCCAAGAGACTGGGGAGGGATCCATGTGGTATCTGGTAACTGTCATCTTCTGTAGCACTTAAGTTCTTCCTGTGGAGATGACAGACGCTGGCGTTTTTGTCTCTCATTGAATCCATCTGGCCTCTCCATGTCGTGTGTGTCTGTCTGGATCAAGATGGAGCTTTGTATTCTGGGACCCATTATCTCCGAGGCCCTACCTGTGTTTGACAGGTCAGGGCCTCTACAATCTGCTCCCTCTTCTATGCAAATGATGTACCCTGCCTGGATCTCAGCAAGCAGCTTCCATGGTCCCATAATAAATCAGTTTCCATTGCTCTGAGAAATGCATGTAATCACATTGCTTTGTTTACTTTTTGAAAAATAGATAGTCCCATATTCCCCCCATTAAAAGTTGCCAACAATAAGGATCCTCACCATCAATTTAGGAACAAGTCTTCTCTGGGGTAGGGGAGGGGAAAGAAAGTAATCAAAAAAACCCAGCAAATACTAGCCTATTAATTTTCCATGTGGATTTTCAGATATACCTAATTTAGAATTTTTAATGTGAAAAAATGTGTGCTTGGGAAACATGCAGGCATATTTCTTTTGACTCACCGACTAATAGAGATTTTTTTTGGAAATGAGGGGCAGTGATGGAAATTATTGCTATAAAATATATGCAGAGATTCTCTAAACTACCATGTTTTTTAGTTAATGACTCACTGTATTTAACAACTATCTGGATTTTGTTTGTTTTGTCCTGTCTCTTAGAGTTAGTGATATGTACTACATACAGTATTGCAGCATGTAATTTGCTGTCATTTTCAAATGTTCACTGTCGATGTTCAAAGATCAGACATATATGAGGTATTCGACTTAAATTCTGAACCAGTTTATGCTAGACACAATGACATTGAACTCTAAAGTGTCAGCAACTACTCATCTATATAAAGCAGGTTAGCACTATGAGATGTGAAGAAACTACTTTGTTCCTGACGCAGATGATACATGATTTTCAGGAGATTTATCTTCTGTTGCTGTATGTGTTAGAAAATAGCATTCTGGCTTTGATGCTGCAGTTTTCTTCTCTCAGGACTCAGAATGCATGTAGTCACTATTCATCACCATGTGGATCATGTCTAGGACTACTAACCACGAGGTTTTTAAGTTCAAAGCCGTCAGCCACTCTGATGGGAAAAGTTGAGGCTGTCTGCCCCCATACTGATGCATTGTCTCAGAAAACCCGAAAGAGGGACAACATGAGTCAGAAGTTACATGATGTCAGTTTGTTTTGTGAGGAAAATTAGTGCAAACGAAGTCTGATTCTCTCCTAAGCAAATCCTCTTCTATTCCAGCAAATCTATGGTTTAAGAGTTCAGGCTATGGTTGTTAAAGTCAGAGTACTTGGGAAACAGTTTCCTATTGGTGCATTTAATTCCTATGGAAAATTGCATGTTGACCTATGAAAATGCTCTGGAATGCCAAGTGTAAGAATATACCTGGTTATCCTTTTATGAAACTCAACTGCCATCAAGTCAGTGATGACTCATGGGAACCTCCAGTGGGTTTTGGAGACTGTGCTTGTTGACAGGAATAGAAAGCCCAGTCTTTCTCCTTCAGAGCCATTGGTGGTTTCAAACTCTGACTGTTCAGATAACTGCCCAATGCATAATCACTGCACCACCTGGGCTCCTACTAATATGTATGTTGAATGAGTCACACGCACCTTGTTTTTAAAGGGAGATGTTGTGAAATGTATTACAGGCTGTATGTGGGTGAAGTAGTATAGTCCTTTCCTTAAACTTTCTTTTCCAATTGAGAATTAATTTATCCCCCAAATACCATAAGATGTCCCATCTGAAGTGTTTAATTCTCAAACCACAGAGCTAAGCATCATCCTGTGAGAAAATTGCTTTAAACATTTGACCAAGATCATGTATTCCTTTGTGATGGAATCTGGTTGTTCTGTGCCAGCCAGTCTGACCTGACTTCTAGGAACCTAGAAAAAACAGAACTGGTCACCGGCCTGCTCCTACTAGGGCATATTTTCTGATTCTCAGTCCTGTGTTATTCTAGAACATTGAAATATCAATTGGGAAAGCTCATTTTATCAAAGTATGCATTAATGGTTTGTAGCACCTAAAATATGATATGTAGATATAAGTTTCAGAGAGGACAAGGAGTGGCTTAGCCTAATCGGTCAAACAGCACCTGAGAAGCCTTGAGATTGGAGACCATAATGGAACATGACACAGGGTCCCAGGAGAGCGAAGGTCTATTCCTTCAGACTACTTGAGTAGTCTTCAGTTGGGTGTAGCATGAACCAAGAGTTGAGATTATCCCTAATAGGTGTCAGAAAATGAGGAGGACCAAGGACCATCCACTTTCTAAGGTCCTCATGTCCGGTGCTGACGAGAGCATTCTAAGGCCTGAGGTTCAACTTGTAGTCAGAAACCAGATTGCAGACAGTCTCATTGAAGTGATTTTCATCTGAAACAACCTTAAAAATTGATAAAAGGGTTTCATGGCTTAAAAAAAAACCCAGCAACCCAACTACTTGATTATTCCTGGGGATCCCTTTTCAGCTCCGCAATACCAGGGCATCACATTAAACAAACAGTGCATATGAGGAATGTATGGAGCATTGGGAGGTATTTAAAATGTTGGAAAATGCAATCAATAGATAATGAAATTGCTTGTTTGTCTGTTTTTTTCCACATGAAAGCAGTCACTGTTTTATTAAGAGACCAGATTACAAAAGCAATCATGGCAGACACCTTCTAATGCGCCTGTTGATCTGGTCTTCTCTGTTGCAGGCTTCTCCACCTTCAATGAAATGGGTGGTCTTTTTTTTTGCACCACCTCCTGGAGAAGGTACTTTGAAGGGCCACTAGAAGTTACTTGCTTCTTTGAAGTGTTTCTCAACAGTATAGGTGCATGAATCCGATCCTTCGTGCAGATGATGCATGATGACTAAGAGACTGTAATGAGAGTGTTTTCTTTTAGGATACTATGCTTCTTGATTTTGCCATAACCACGCGTGTAGATTAACTCATTCACTGGCTTCCTGCAGTGTATGGTCTCACAGTTCATTGAAGCCTGGTCGAGTCAAGCAAAGGTGCCATTGGCAATATGGCAAAGGTGGAGAAATCGCAACTCTTTTCTTTGGGTTCACACCATTGATAACTCTGATCCTGATAAGAAATGCCAGCGTGGGCTCTCCAGGCGCGTAGAAGTTGCCAGCTTTTCTTGCCATCCTAGCATTCAGATTTCAGTTTTGTCCATCTGCCTGTATTCCTTATGATAGTGCTTAGCTTTCTCATAGATAAGCATCTTCCATGCCTTTTGAAGCATCTTTTAAACAAACTTCTTTCTAAGGCGTGTGATCTTTACTTCTGTGAATCTCCTTCTCTTTTACCCTGCATCTGGTATAGCAGGGACCTTCTTCTCCGTGACAGCCTCCATGGTTCCAGCCAGCTTAAAAAAAAAAAAAAAGCAGTGGAATTGTATTATGAGGATTTTTTGTTTTGTTTTGTTTTTAATTTCCTCATCCTCCCTAGAACCAATGAACCCTGCCCTCTTCACCCCTAAACAGAGTTCAGAAGGTGGAAGGATGGAGTTAGAAAGAGGGACAAATGGAATGGGGACTGACGGAGGCAGTGGGAAGCATGCTCTTACTGCGAGGGAACTACAACTCGTGTCAGAAACCAAGCTGTCTACATTTCCGAAGTGGAAACTCGTTTGCTATGTAGATGTTACTCATGCCACAGGAAATGTGAAAAACAAAACGGAAAGTAGCTAGATTCATACCTGCCAGCTGAACTTCCAGCTCAGTTTTTGTTGTTACAATGAACGTAACAAGGAGATGTTTATGACAACTATAAGTAATTCTGCTGAATCCCTGGAGAGGAGAGAGAGAGAGAAAACCACATCTGACAGTGGGCACCAGTACAGATAAAAGTAAATAATAATACTACATCGTTGAGGACCGAGGCTAGCGAATGGGTGACCAAGGCCAGGATAGTCAGCAGTCGTGCTGCTGGCCCCGCAATCAGGTCTGTGAAAGAAGCGCACTCATCCAGGTGAGTAATGAAGCTTGGCACTGCCTGTGCAGTGGAGGGAACGATATTTACTTGCTTAGCATCTCACACAAAAAGATGGATGATGATGATGTGATTTCTCTCATTAGCATTTCTAGACTCTGAAACTTGGAACCATCACCTCACTGTGTAACTACTCCGGAACGCAGCTTTTCCAATTCCTACCATGACGTCTCCCAAGCCTCATCCTTTCATTTCTGAAGTGATTGCTAGACTCTCTTATCTGGCCCTCCTCTCTGTGGATTTACATAATAAGCTTTGTGATCACATTTTTAGGGTCATCATCTCTAAAACGTCCCCATCCATTCTTGCCCAAATCTTGTGCTCTCCACAAGTTTTATTTCCTTCTTGTTACCCGGCTCCCTCTAATCCTACAAGTTGCTGCCACCTTATTTCCTTAAGAAACTTTTCTTAAGCCTTTGCATTTCTCATAGAAATTATCTGAGAAATTATCTGAGTTTTTTAAAAATCCTGTGTGGATTTTAGCATCATGCTTACAAAAGTTCCCTTTTGGGGAAAGTCAGTCTGACTTTTCTAAGTAGATTTACGGAGGCCACATTCATATCACGGCTCTCCTTGTTTTGCAGTTAGGAGTCTCTAGACAGTGAGCTAGAATCTCTTTCTTTGGCATCATAAGCAACGTCTTGTGTATTGATTGTTAAATACACATTTTGATCCAAATTTGCATCTTAATTAAAATGCATTTTTTAGTGACATTTCTAACAGTAGGGTTATGAGTGCTACCATATCGACTGTGCAACCCATCCATTTTGTCAAAATTGTTGAAAGCAAACTTTGATATGCCCTTTTCCCATGAAAACAAAGCAACATCCCTGAATGTAAAGTTCATCAGACACCAATATCAAGTTGTAAGGGTGCAGAAAAAGTGAGGGGACAATCCTCATTGCACAGTGGGTTAGACATTAGACTGCTGAAAGGAAATTCAGAGGTTCAACCCCACTAGCTGCTCGATAGATTAAAGAGGTGACAGTGTGTTTCCATAAACATTCAGTCTCACAAACCACATACAGTAGTTCTGTTCAGTGCTATGGGGTAGCCATGAGTTCTTGGAGGGCTCGGTTGCCTTCACTGTCTTTATCATCAGGTTCATTCTGACTTACAGTGAGGCTGTGGGACTGGCTCAGACTGCCTCTGGGTTTCCAAGTCTATAGATCTTGATAGGAGAGCGGCTGGTGGTTTTGAACTGCTGACCTTGTGGTTAGGAGAACAATGTGCCACTGGGACTCCTTAGGGATAATGATACTCGAGTTGACACACTAACAGTGAAGAAGAGTATTTTACCTGCTTCATGTGTGGGCAGGGATCAAAGAGAATGCTAGGATATGAAGTAAAAATAATGTTTTGCAGCTGTCGGTTTCAGCTCTTCGGAAGAATGTTCTAATGTTTTTGTTCATTGCCCAATATAAGTGGAGATAATTTTGTTCTTATGTTCCTTCAAAACAAATCTACTTTTAAGGTAAATTGCGTGAAAAGTTTTCCATTTAAACCCCCACCCCCCACCCCCAGCTGAAATTTCTTCGGTCACAGCACTGGTCAGTGGTCACTTGCCTCCTTCCCGTACGCACACTTCTTCATCCTATCAATTTATGATTTAACGCTGTATTTTAATTAAAAACCTTTGTAAGCCTTCATGCTAGCTTTGTGTGTGACTGTTTTGAAAGAGTTAAGCTTCTCCTTTGCCAAGAGCTTGTCGATCTAATGTTAAAAGTCAGAGTCCAGAAATGCAGATCCTGTTATTTCAACACCATCTGTATAACTAGCTGTTCATTTCCTACACCCGCCTTCCTTTTCCAAAGTCAAAATACTCAATTAACTCAGAATATAATAACATTTGTGTCCCCCAAAGTTAATTTCTGCTCAGCACTTTGCAGTACCTGAAAATCCAGTCTTTATCTTTATTAATTTTTTTCTAATAATAAATGGACATTGGTAATGGCCAGTGGATATGCTAGGTCTTGTGAAGTTGCCCATGCTAAGGTATCTGTAGATTTTAAGGAGCTAGCTTGTGAAGGATGATTGAATAGGGCTGAGCCCCGGTGGCGTAAGTGGTTGAGTGCAGGACTGCAGCCCGCAGGCTTGGCGGTTCAAATACAGCGGTGACTCTCAGGAGCAGCGCTGGGTAGCTCCCAGGACCACCAAAGGGCAGTGATACCCAGAACAACAACAGCAACAACAAAAAGCAAAACAAAGAGAAGGATAATTGAATCAATGCATGTGTCATTTTTACATTTTATTTTTTGTCTAAAGAAAATTGTAAATTGCTTGAAAAATCTCATGTCCGTATGGTTACCCGTTATCCGTGAGTTAATTTCACCCTGTAAAAAGTGGGTAGGACTAAGGACAACAGCTTCAAGAGACTTCCAAGACTGTCTTCATCAGAGCAGACTGCCACATCTTGCTCCCAAGATTTCTAGCTATTTGTAATATCTAGAGTATTTCTTCCTAGATTATAAGCAATAGGTGATGGTTTTTTCCCCCCTGTGATTGGTTATACATTCAGCCCCATGGTTGTGCACTCAACAAACATTCAATGATGCCTTCTTTGGTCCTGGTCCCCAGAAGAGAGTCGTTATTGAATGGTGAAGAATAAGTAGCCGTATCTTGTTAGATGCTAGTTTTGTGTTTCTGTTTATAACTACTGAATACATTTAAATCTGGTAACATGATTCAGGGGACTTAAAAGGGCATTTAACTACTGAATCTTACACTTTGATGGATGGTACTGTAGATATTTCTTCACTACTGTCAAATTTGACTTCTCTAATGTACCTATTAGAATGCTAACATCTAGATTTAAAAATATAATTTTAAACCATGTATATTGTCTTACATAACTGATTATAGAAGTGACCTGTTTCTAGGTGTATTGATTTCAGGATTGTTATATTATCAGTGAACCAACCTGATTGATGCTTTTCCTGCTCTCCTGTCCTTAAGTCATGTTATTTTGATGGAACTTCCAGAGTACATACTACAAAGGAGTGGAATATCTTTCCAAGTATAGACTTTGCCTTCACTTTGTGTGATTCTGTCATTCTTGATTTAAAAACCGTCCACTAACAAGTCAACAGGGCCTACCATCGAAGATTCGGGCCAGACTCCTTACATTCTCCCTCGGAGTCAGATTGCCTTCTTGAACAAAATCAGAAGGCCATTAGAAAGAAGAGACTGGGCTGAGCCCCAGGGGCATAGTGATTGTGTGTGGGACTGCAGCCAACTGGGTTGGCAGTTCAAATCCAGCAGCAGCTCTCCAGGAGCAAGGCTGGGCCTCCTATTCCCACCAGAAGGCAGTGATGCCCCCCCTCAAAAAAAAAAAAAAGAGATCAAGAATGGATTTTGGATAAGCAACCAAGCATGATCATTACGGTCCCCATAGTAGATCACTTGTCAATGAAAAAATGTACACATTTCTAAAGGTTATGTGACTTAGCATCAACCTGTGTCAGCCCGGTGTTTGTGATGACTAGATAGAAGTATTTATTTGTGGCTGAGGCTAGGAAACATTGAGCGTTTATTGAAACTCACTGTTCCTTTCTGCACCATCACTCACACATCTCTTCCAAACTTCTTTGTGACCCGTATAACAAGATACCTTGCAGAAATGAGTAGCTTAATTTGTAACATGGACTTGAATTTTAATGGAGTTACATTTGCATCTGTTGAAAACATGGTAATTAGGTACATCTTAATTGCAGAATGACTATACTGCATTAAAGAGAAATAAGCAGCTTCACAGAGTACCATCTTTTAAAAACAGAAATTTGAAAGTATATCTCTATAGGTAACCACATGGGAGAGCAGTTGACTGTTTAGTGCATAATGCAGGCTAAAAGAAGCAGAAAGACTAGACAAAAATAGGCTTTTTTCTTTGGAGAAAATTGTCTTTCTTAGAGCAGTGTCTCTGCTCAAGGAAAGCAAACAATCTGTAAAGATGAGCAAAATTAAAGAGAAGAATAGTAAAAAAATATATAATATTTTAAAGAGTAAACTACCTAAATGTAGATGGTTGAATAATTTTTACATCATAGTTTGCTGGGTGAACACACTGGATCAAGTCATTTATTCATGCTGTAGTGACCAGTACTTCCTACTTGCAAAATAATTTTAATGAATGTCTTCCTGTGATTTCGTAGCAACACAGGATATAAAGAATGGTGTGTCCCTTATTATCCAGCTAGTACTGGATGTACAAAGGCTAATCTTAAAACTTAAAAAGAGATTTTGACTAGTTTATGAGTTACCATTAATACATGCTAAAAATTAAAGCCTGTGGCGAATTTCTTCAAACTTTTAAAAAATCACAGTACTTCTTTACAGTTAGGGGAAACTTGAGAGATTCTTATTTTTCCCTCTCAAGTAATTTTAGATTTTGAGTCATATATAGAATATGACACTCTAAAAGAGCATCTTATGTTTGTATATAGGAAGCTACATATTGCTAAATATTTTTAATTAGCTGGCATGTAAAGGGATTCATTAAATCAGCACACCCCCAGAAGAATTTCCTTGGTAATGCATTATCCAAATTGGAATGTTCAGAATAAGCATAAAGAATTCTCAAATGTGCAAGTATCATTTTAAACAGTCCACTTGCTTGGATCAAGAAATGGAGCTTGAAGCTTTATTCTATAAAATGAAGTTACACAACCCCAAGTTAATAAAGGATTTGATATGATTTTTTCCTGTTTCACCCAATTTAGAAAATCAGTTGTATTACATATATCAGAAAGTGATTGTGAATATGAAAATGCACTGGCAACAATTCCAACTTCAGTCTATAGCTTGTTGTGAAGGCGCTGCCTTTATTCTGTTGCCCAGCCAAGAGCAGACATATGCCCCTTGTACTTCTGCCAAAACCATTAGGCGGAAGACTAGCAGAATTGCTACTGATATTTCCATTCATGATTTATGATAATGGGGCCATGGAGGACTAAGCCATTTACATTTACTGAGCTCATTTTTTGTTTACAATTTCAGACTATGTAAGGGTTATAAAATCCGTTAGATGATACCTATAAGAATATGCTACACTAGCAACAATGAAATGTGCAACTTTCCTCTAACTCTTAAACGCTTCCACCAACCCACTATCATGATCTCAATTCTACCTAGACCAGCTAGACCAGAGGAGGTACTCTGGAGCTGGAAACATGGGGGATTCAGGACAGACCCCTTCTAGGACCAGTGGTGAGAGTGGTGATACCGGGAGGGTAGAGAGAAGGTGGAGAAGAAAGAGGGAACCAATTGCAGGGATTTACATGTAACCTCTTCTCTGGGGAACAGACAATAGGGAATCAGGTGAAGGGACATTTTGGATGGAGTACGATGTGACAAAATAATGAGAATTTGTAAATTATTAAGGGCTCATAGGGGATGAGAAGGGGGAGTGGGGAGGGAGGTCAAATATGGGTAGCTGATCCTGGGGGCCTAAGTAGAAGGAGGATGTTTTGAGAATGATGATGGCAACAATGTACAGATGTGGTCTGCATACAATAGATGTATGTATTGATTAATTACAATTAAAAAAAAGAATATGCTACACCATACCAGAAATTGATTAGCATGAAACCATGTACAGTGGGCCTCCTTGGTATTATAGCAGTGAGTTGCAGCTTGTCTTGTGCAGTCTAATTAGGGGAGAATAGTCTTCTTCTGAGTCTAGAGGATAGTGGTGCTAGGGATTGAATAAAAGTTTGCCCTGTCACGAGTCAAGTCTGACCAATAGTTTCTTTGTTGAAGTAACCACTGATGAGTGGCTCATTTTAGGAACTCTGAATCTGGAGAGACACACAGAATCGTGTCCTAGGAGAAGGGCCAGATAACAGGAGAAAGTGTTATCTACAGAGCTGTGACAGTATAGTTACAATTGGAACTTTCCATGTAGGAAGTTAAAAAAAAATTTTTTTTTTTTTTTTAACTCACATCCATTTTTCAGCTTCCACTTTCTAGCCGGGCTAGGCTTTGCAGGTTTCAAGAACTCTGGAGGATTTTTCTGCGTAGCTTGAGTCCATTATCTCCAAGTTGAAGCCACATCCATTTCCCAGAGCAGTGAAGCGGTAGCTTGCTACTAGATAGAACGGAGGTATATTCACCATGCTATAACTGGGTGGTGGCTGTATTTATGTGCACGTGGGGAGCGCTTACTTAAAATGGCTACCTACACAATTTGTAAACTCTTGGACTAGTTGGCCAGGATATTTTCTCCTTGCTCTGTCTTATACTATAAAAAAATTATAGACTAACTCAGCCCTTATTTGTAAAACGATAGAGTTTCATTGCATTGCCCATGTGGAGGTTGTAACCGACTTCCTGTAGCAAACAAACACAGCTCCTGTTTTCTATTGACTGATAGCGAGGAAAAGAAGCAATGTTGTTTTTTTTTTAAGCGTCAACATCCTTTAAAGAAAAGAATAGCCCATGAGATGGGGAGAAGCAATGTACATGGTTCCTAGACCGAACAGATTTCCACGGAGCTTCAGATGGTAACATATAAGACAGGAAGAAAGATCTGGTCATCGATATCTGAAAAATTAGCCAATGAAAACCTTGTGATTCACAGAGCTCTACCTCTGCTGGGGAGGAGGCTGCCATAAGTCCTAACACTCAAAGGCAGCTCGCTAGCTGAGCACAAAGCCAAGCCAGTCCTAGAATCACTGTGCCTCTTGGAGTTCTCTTCTTCAGCGATTTCATTATGAGCTGCAAGTCACAGAATTAAATGTTTGCACAGGACTGACAGTAGATTTCTGAAATGTTGTACTTGCTGCTGGAATTATCTTCTGGGCAAATGGATAGTGACTAGATGATAGATTACTGTATAAAGCTTGAAATTAAGTACTAACAAACCTAGTTGATCAAAAAGTCCATGAAGGTCTTAGCGAAGGTCAGCTGTACGATAATATGATAGTAGAAGAAGCACCAAAACCAAATGTGCTGCGTGCAAAGGTCTTCTGAGTTCTATGTCCTCTACAACAAATGGAAGAAATGAGACTCTGATTTTCAGTGACTTTCTGATTAGGTGCCATGCCAATGTGATCCAGTCTACTGAAATGTGAAATGTGTTTTCTGTCTTTTTCTTTCCAACTGGGTCAAGAAAGAAGGAATTCTCAACCTTTTCTTAATGCTATTTGCTGGGATTAAAAACAACAATGTTACTTGACCACTGCCATGCCCTTCTTTGAGAATCTTTCCCCAGAATTACAGTGTTTCGTACGAGAAAACTTAAATGTCAGAATTCTCTTTATTGGCTTATTCTATATTATATATTGTATGTCAAGGTGAGCAATCTTTTCTGTGAACAGAAAAGACAGAATTTTTCTTGAAGATAGATTATCTTAATTTGAAGTTTGGCTCTTGGGAAAGACTGGGCAGAGGCTCGACTCTATTAGAAGAAGCTCAGAACCCTGACTGATACTACATTTGTTGATCTTGGTGGTGGCGGTGGGAAACCGGAGTCAGTTAGGAGGGAATGGGATGGGGTTATAGGGATTAGGTAGGAATATCTCAACATTCAAAGACTAACCCGAAACTACAATAATTATTGCTATCTTTGAAAGACAGCTTTAGATAATTGGTCTCAGAAATGGTTTATGAGAATGTCTGTTTGACGTCTCTTACTTAATATAGCAATTCTTAAAGTTCTTTTGGTAGATGGTGGCCCACTTTAGTTACATGCGATTCTTTTAAATGCCAGAAGTTCGAGGTATAGTAGAGCCCTTGGACTCTTAATGACTAAGTGATCACTTACTAAGTGATGCTTCAAACGATGACACATTTGCCACCAAATAGATTTTTTTCGGCAAAGTTCAGAGATGTGAACTTATTAATTTTTGCTCATTTTCACAACTCTCCTAACCTCTATTAAGCTGTCAATGCATAGATAGGTATGTAAAGGTGTTTAGGGCTAGAATATATAATAGCATTTAATTATGGTGTTAGCAATGTGTAATAGCATAAAAGGAAGTACAAAGATTAATCAGATCTGTTATCACTAACTTTAAATGCAAAGCAAAACAGAAACAAACCCTGATCTTCAATGTGCAGAAAGCACAAATGTACTTGTGTGAAAAGATGCCCTTACATGAACATCGTATACTCACTAGCTAAGGACATGTTTAGGAAAATAAATGGAGACCAGGGTGGGTCCATGGTCTATTCACCCAGGAAGAAAGGAAGTGCTTTGGATTGTGGTGCTTGTTTTGTTCTCATTTTGCAAAGATGGCAGGCCAGGACCCACTTTGTGTAAGAAGGTTCATACACTTTGTATAAGGAGGTTCTGCTGGTCCTTTCAGTAATAAGTGTCTTGTGGCATGGAGGGGGTCTATGATGATTCCATCTGAGTGCAGTAAGGGTGCTACTGCTCTTCCATTGTTGACACATCATTTTCAAGTGTGAATATACCTGGTGTGGTATATATCCTTTTCTGTCTTCATTCTAATTCTTTCGCAAACCTGTGTGATCCATGTTGGCAGCCAACCAGATTGCCTAGAATTTGGTTGAAGAAATGTGGGAAAATAATTCCCTCCATGTACTTTAGATCTCTTATTTCTGATCATGGTGGTCACTGTACTTATCTTTTCATCTTCCTCTTTTTCCTTTCTCATTTTACAAGTGGAAGAAGACACAGAAGAAAGTTCAAGATCCGGGCGAGAGTCGGTATCCACAGCCAGTGACCACCCTTCTCACTCCCTGGAGAGACAGATGAATGGAAACCAAGAGAAAAGCGATAAGAGTGACCGGAGAAAAGACAAAACTGCAAAAGACAAAAAGAAAGATAGAGACAAAGAAAAGGACAAAATCAAAGCCAAGAAGGGAATGCTGAAGGGCTTGGGAGACATGTTCAGGTAAGTACTTGACCAATCCCACTGAAACAACCTAAGATTCTGAGTGTGAAGTTCAAGGAGGTACCGAATACATAGACTTGAAGGCATGCTCGACAGCAATCAAAACTACTATCTACTTCCCAGTCTTAGCTACTTTCCTTTCCCTTCTGAAGGATTTCACTTTATGATTTCAAACCATTTTAGCAGCCCTCAGGTTGATCTTTTGCCAACCATGTAAATCAGGTGGCAAGAGGAAGGAGGAGGGCATGTCTGTATTTTAGCTGTGCACAACAGCAAAAGCCCCATTGAGACAAAGGGTTATTAAAGCAATGTTTGTTCTTTTTTGGTGAGTGAACAATGATTCATTATTTAAATTTAACATAGAGCTCAAGTTAGTGGTAGCATTTAAAGGTTCATTAATAACAAGTCTAATAAAAAAAAGGTTACAAATAGAGCTTCAATTAGGCTGTGTTGATTAATTTAATACTTATTACTTTGGTCTGAAAAGATTTCATTAAGCAGAGTCTCTGGCTGTTTCTTGACAGTTGTTTTTGTGCCCCTAAATTATACTCTAGGATTACTTAGCATATCATTTTTTTTCTCCAAATCATTGCTATACAATAAAAGTGACAAGTTGTTCAGAAGTTACACTGAACCTCTCCCATAAATGTTCATAGAAGGTGATTTATAATATTCAGGCATTTAATGTTACATATAAACCTTGCTTGATTGTTCCATAAATTAAACCCCTAAACATATCAAGATGATAACTTGAAATGGAAAACAGACAGCCTAGCCACTTGACTCTTGAAAAAAAAAAAAGGAAAAAAACCTCAGAGATGTCTTGTACTATGAATCCTTTTGTTTTAGCTTCCTTCTTTTTTGGTACAGTTTTCATTTTAATAGAATGCTTTGCTTGATCATTCTCAGGTTGACCTCAGTCATTCAGGGAATTGTAGCTAAGCCAGAGCTGGAAAGTGGACATCTCAAGGCATAGCTTGCGTGTTCCACAACACAATAGATGTACGCTTTAGATGGCTGATTGAGCAAATTGCACACAAAAAGGAAATGAAGGATAGGAGCAGATTGTACAAAGGTTGGCCTATGTAGTCGTAAGAGTTTTATCTTCCATGGACATCGGGTTGGATTCCAGTCTGTAATGCTTCAGAGTATTTGTGGATTCATAGTTCTTTCATTAGTGTTTGCTGTCTTTTTATACTGCTTCTTTTGAATGCATTTTTCAGCCAGATCATCTCTCTTTGTTATAGTCTATGTCCAGGAACATTTAGGGGAAGAACTCGTTCTGACTGCCACTATATTTCGGGTTCTTAATTAACTAGGAGGCTTTTCGTTTTCTAGATGGAAACTGACAGCTCATAAACTGGCACTTACATAGCACCCTGGAATAAGTCTGCTTCCCATCAAATAAAAATGTGTACTATGTAGCACATGGAAAATGTGTATGAGCTGCCTGTGATGGTCTCAGGTCGCTATGAGTCGACACCGACTTGGTGGCAGTGAGGTTCCGTATTTTCAGTTTGGGTCTTCTGCAAATGAGAGGATAAGAGGTGGGGAGGGAAACTACCACTGAGACTTAATGTAGGTGAATTTTAGCAGTCACCTCTTGTATTGTTCCGGAGTTCTATTGAAAGCAAAAGGCTTAGTTGTTAGTTTTATTCAGTAGCTAGCATTTACCCGATAGTTACAGGAATCCGTTCTTGTCACCGAATAATATTGACAAAAATTAAGCCTTGTAGAATCCTATTTATGCCCTCTCTTTTGGGTGTGACTTCCAAGTCCAAAAGAATAAGATGCCTGAACAATAGAAGCCTAAAGATTTTCCCACTGATACCGGTGGGGGGAAGTTATATTGTCCCCAAGCTTGTAACACCTGTTCCCCTTTCTGCTGAAGTCCTTTGAAACACTGGGTGGCATGTTCCCTACATCAGCCTTTCTGGACTCAACGTATGGCCTGGAGTGAAAGCAACTTGGTGGTAAAGAAGGGACCTGTCTGCAGTTTTCAGGGTTTCCCTCTTAATGGAAGACTGACTTCTCTGTCCAGATGTCATGATTCAAAGGTTCCATTTGAGATGTAGCATATCTTTGTCCCAACGTTTTAGGAATGGCTATTCTATTTATTTAAAAATAAAAGAATCACAGATGGCCACGCTTTCCTGAGTACATGGAATCCGTAGTATTCTGTAGCTGAACTACATTCCCAGTTGTGAAACTTTTGGAGATTTCGCCACCTGATCAGGGGAAACACAGGTGCGATTTAAAATCGAATAGGTTGTGTTACAGTCGGCACAAGTTCATGGTGCAGACTGTATCACTTGTTCAATTGCTATCATATCCCCTTGTGAAGCTTGGCAAGGTTTATTTTTGAATGAGGCATCTGTAACGTGGTGGTGTGGCTACTGAGTCTGGCTTCCTAATCCGATGACATCATACTGGTAACCTAAGATCAGCCAGAGCTGAAGTATTTACTCCATGGGAGTGGATGCAGTCCACATAACAGAGTTGTTTTTCCCTGGAGAGTGGGCGGTGAAACAGAGAGAATGAGACCAGCTCTCAGACGCACCCCATTTAATATAGATAAGCTTTTTGTTTTGCTTTGTTTGTGGCCCGTCATCCTTCATGCTTTGACCCGTGGTTAGTACTTGAGATGTCTCCAAGAATGTTGCTAGATTTTCAAAAGCATTTTAAAAACTACCTTTCTTATATACTGGAACTGACTTTTTTTTTTTTTTTGAGACAAGTAAAGAATATTCTTATTTTGCCTACTCACACGTACCTTCTTAAACCATATCCTAAATTCGTCTCTTAGCTTTCTCTTTCTTCTTTTAAGGGGACTAGGATGATCTTAGATGGCATCATCAAAACACATGTTTCATGTTAGACAGGGTATCCAAAAGCTCGTGGACATATGGAATCAGAAGACAGGGATGTTTGGACAAACTTGTTTGTTTGAAGTGCCCTCCTGCTGTTCTTGGGACAGTTGGGATAGTAAGGGAGTTCAGGGTGTGCCCAGTGTTGATCAAGCAGGTGATATGTCTGTTGTTTTCGTTTGCTGGTTCTATGAACTAGCACAGAAGGATAAGGAGCACTAGCTGCTGGGAGTCTCACTGTCCAGGTACCTGTAGCAGCATTTGGGAGAAGATTTGCTTTTCTTTAAAAAGACTCTCAAAAATAAATAAATAAATAAATGAATAAATAAAAATAAAAAGAGTCTCTCCAGCTCCCACTCCTCAATATCACCACTGCTACTGTAGGTGGATTTTTGATAAACTACAAGGTGAGTCAAATAAGTGGGCCACACTTAAAACCCTGGATCCCAGGAGGCTATGGTGGGTTGGGTAGGGTGTATTTTATTCATTTCCATTCACTGATAACATGGTTTTCGATTTAACACATTCAAAGGTAGCTCCCCCTGGCCGCATAAATAATCTAATTATTGATAAACGGCTCTGGAAGAGAATGAATGCTATGAGTCATCGAAGCTGCTCCTCTGTTTATAAATGATGGAGCATGGGCTGAGCCCTGGTGGCATAGTGGTTGTGTGCGGGACTGCAGCCCACAGGATTGGCGCTTCAAATCCAGCAGCAGCTCTCCAGGAGCAAGGCTGGGCTTCCTACTTCCACCAGGGCAGTGATGCCCACCCCCCAAATGATGGCGCATACAAAGTGCAAAAGCTGCCCGAATGCAAGTTTTAAATCACACCTTTAGCTCCATAAGAAGTAGCCAATGGTAAGTGGCTTATGCTGTTATTCATGCCTCCCTCCCATATATACGTCTTCTTTAGCCCATGAACCAAATTAATGAGGAAAAGAGCAGATGGCAAGACAAATAAAGCCCATTGCTATTGAGCGAATCCCAGCTCATGGCATCTCTGCAGGATAGCTAGACCCAACAGAGGGTCTCTGCCTACGCAGGTCCACTTCCCCCGACATGGGCTGTTGTCCCTTTTTTCTTGAGTGCTTAAGCATGGTGCCCCCAGTGCTTCATTCCCTGGCACCTGGGAAACTCCTGTGACCCCCATTAAACTGAGTCGGTATGAGAGGGCCCTGACCCTGCTTACCAAACAGGTAAAGAGGCCTCATGACTGTCCTTGTCTGGTGATTAATACATAGCCAAGAAAATGTGTGGCACATTGACTCCATGTCTGTGTGGATTGTCTGACCCATTGAAAAGTTGTATCAGGGATTCTCCCTGCAGCTACACAAACCTGCCACTAAGGAGGGAGCTACAGATACACATTCCGAGGAGGGAGAGACCTCTTGTTGAGTGTTTTCAAGGAGTTGGGTTTTGAAAAAAAAACAGTCTTATGAAGCCACCAACTTGTCCCATAGATGCCATATCTACATTCAAAGGCCAATGTGACAATGAAATCCTGTGGTCCCGAGTAAGAATGTGAGATGATACGGTCACTTCCCTACTCTCCCCCCCCACCCCCCCCAATGAAATAGATGTCATTTAGGAGCCCAGGTAGTTGCTAGTGGTCAGGAGTTGGAAACCATGGGTCCCTCCCCTCAGGAAAGAGTCAGGGCTTTCTATACCTGTGAGTGGTTTCAGTCTCAGAGATTTACAGGAGCAACTCAGCCCTGTCATGAAGGGTGGCTCACTCGATGACAGGGAGTGTTGAGATGTCCTTTGGTCGCTGTTGACTTACAAACTGGAGCAGTGATTGACTGAGTGTCAGAGGGGCATCTCCAAGGAACTTTGCTTAGCTTGATGCCCTGGACTCAGCTTCAATCAATGGCCTTGCTCCTAGGGGATGGGTAAGAGTCTAGCTTGGCAGAATGCTCTAGCAATGGCAATGGTGCAAGAATGCCACTCAAATGGAATTCTCCCTTTAACAAAGCTGCCTAGGTCCCTGCAATGGTTTTGTTTGTTTCCGTTCTATGAGAAGAAGGGAATCATTTCCTTGGAAACCTGGTTGGGGCGAAACTGGATGGGTGTCCTCCTATCCTTTCCTTGATGAACTCCTTCCTCATTTTCAGAGTATAGTGAGCGTGATTAGATTAGGCCAGGTAAGGAAGGTCGTTTTGGATGACACAGCAGGCCAACAACAGGCTTTTGAGCACTTTGGGAACACAAATGACTGCTGCTTTCCTTCCGGGGTCTGACTAACGTGTGTCTGTGCCGTGTCTCTCATCCAGCCGTGCCACACCGAAGCCCACGAAGAGATGAGCACCGCCCCAGACGCAAAACTGTCTGCGCAGCGTGTATTGCACAGCGGTTTCTGCTTTGTTTTCTTTTTGTTTAAAAAAAAAACCCAAACAATAAATTTACTTTTATTGAATTCATAGTGGCTTTTGACAACTTTTGTTGACGACATCAATTTTTTTAATGCTTTCCTCCTATCCATGGTCATTAAATTGGAGCTTTTGATCTTGATTCCATGCTTGGGGGTTTCAATTGCTACCTGAAAATGCAGAGGGAGTGAGGGTAGCTCTCTTTCTCACCCCCCTCCCTCCCCTCTCTTCCCCACCATTGCCCCTGCCCTGGTTTCTGCTATCATTCTTTATTAACTCCTTCTTGTAGTAGAACACAATTTTAGCTGTCGTTCCTGTACTCAGACAGCATCAGCATGCGTCAGTGGGATGTCATTGTCTGCGTTATCAATACCACAAGAAGTGCTACTATCACTGTGTGACCTGGATGCAGGAGGGGAGGGGTGGCAGGTGGAGGGGTGGCCGACGGGAGGTGGTCAGATGCTAGCGAAGAATTAAATACAGAGGTTGCCAGTCAAAGAGCCTCCTTTGTGCTTCATCGTGAAGATTAGCATCTCCGTGGGTTAGAGAGGTGAGATGGGAAGGGTGTTCATAAAAAAAGCCTCTGGCCTCTGGGTTAGTTGAACCAGCCAGTTCTTCCGGTGCAAGAAGAGCAGAGATCATTTGCCATATGGTTTTTCGGAGACCACGTGGATTTCCTTCTAGTTGTTTTTGGAAAGTCTGCCTGGCCAAGTGTTCCAGCGCAGATCCACATTCAGGTCCCAAGGTTCCACGTCTGTCCTTCTCGAAGCATAAAGCGGCCTGCTTTGTGAGAAGTTCTTACTTTGCCCCCCTGCATACTCCACCACCCCGGGAGATGTCAGACAAAGACTGACTGCCTTTAGTTAGCACGATTTCCTGAGAATGTTAGAATTGCATCCAAATTAAAAATAAATGTGAAACGGGAGAAAAGAGAATCATTTAATACACAGCATTTCAGAACCGGGTTGTATGTTTGGGAGAAGGATTTCCGAGTTAATATGGGCTGGCTGCTCTGTTCCCCCACTAGCAAACAAACAACCCGAGGCCTCTGGGAGAGAGAAGAAACACAACCTCCCAGTGTTGGTTCCTCGCAGAAACACCAACCCTTCGTGCTTTATGGCTTAGGTCTAATGTGGATCCACAAGATCATGTTCTTCCCAGCAACACTAAATAGCATCTGATAGACTCTGTCCACAGCTTAGGGAACACTGTTAAAACATCTTTCTCCACACGGCTGTTGGATTTAAAAAGCACCAGGCTGGTGGTTAGCAGCCGAATACACAGCCCATGATGTAAGCCACACCACACTTACTGCCATTGAGTGCATGCCCAGTCCTAGCCACCCGGGCGGGCAGGACAGACCTGCCCCTGTGAGGTTCTGAGATAGAACTCGATAGAAGTAGAAAACCTCACCTCTCTGCCTCAAAGCAGCTGGGGGCTTTGAATTGCTGCTGTGAGGTTAGCAGCCCAACGAGTAACACCACGCCTCCTGCGCTCCCTAAATAGAACTCTCCCGGCCAAAAGGAAGTGCAAATGCTCTCACTCAACCCATTGCCATGGAGGCCATTCTGGCATGGAGCGGCCCTACTGCAGACTTGCTGGGTTGGGAGGGCGGGGTGCTTGGAAAGAGATTAGCTTTATGTGTTGTCTTCCTTGTCACCCAGACAGAAGACGCTTCTGCCTGTAGATGTACACAGTGTGAGATTGCCTGGAATAATTTATGAATCTGTGAATCGAGAGGACTCATGGTACGCTGTTCTTAATGTGAACGGAAACAGAAACTCCTGTTCCTAACCCAGGAGAAGTGTCAGGCTGACCGGCTAGCCCTTAGGTAGCCGCTATCATATTCTTCTAGTATTCTCTTCTTGCCTGTTAGTGGTTTTAAAGAGAGAATCCCTGACATCCACGGCCCTGATGTTGACTGCAGAGGCAGCCAGAGGAGGCATGAAGCATGACGGCTGAGCTTTTGAGACCTTTCCTGACACTCTTTCCCTCTCCTTTCCCACAGACCACGAGCGTGAATAGAGCATGCGAGTGTCAAGGATGACACCTACTTTATAGTCTCTGTAAAGCAAACCTTTTCACAAAAGAAATTTCTTGACAGTTCAGAGATGCTAAGTCAATTTCAATTCTAGGCTGGGTGGAAAATAGAACTGTTTTCTGCAATTGATGTGAAAATTGAAGGCTAGTGACTATTCACGCTCTCATATAACATAGGGTAAATAAATACTATCATATCATTGAGAAATGCACTAGAAGATGGGCCCAGCTAATGACATTCGCCACAACATAGATTGTCAATATTCTCTTGGAAGGTGTTTTTGTTGTTTGTGTTGTTTGCTATTAGGGACTCTGTGTCTTTTGCAGTAAACCTAATGGATCAAGTATATGCTACTCTGAAATGCGTTAGCATCAAACCGCAAGCGATTATATGCTTGTAATTGTTTTATTCTTTCAAACAGTCTTTTAAAAGAATTCACTGGGGAAGTGACCTCTTCCAGAATTGAATGTTGGTTGGTTTTCTTCTGACCTTTGTTGAATAATAGCCAACTGAGAAACAGAAGATGGGCATTGGACTGTGTTTCATAGTATAATGAAATATCCACATGTCTTGTTAGCCTTCCCATTTGCATTCCCACCCAGAATGCATGAGCCACACAAGCTCTAAGCTAAGACCAAGGCCCAGAAACCATCGCGATCTCTTGTTGCTTATTATGGACAATGTTCTAGCAGCTCTCTGCCTTCTCTTCTACATCTCACTGGTTCTCTGTCTATTGGATCATGCTCTTGACCAGACCATGCTGTGATTTCTTCCTTCCTGGAGAGAAATCTTGTAACCAGTCCTGCTCATCCCACTGTAATCTCATTCTCTGTGTTCTTCACAGCAACTCTCTGATAGATATGCTTGTGTTTGTTATCTCCATGTTGCCCTTCTCCCTTGGACAAACTTCCACGAAGTCTTCTTCCCCTGTACCCCCATAAAACCTGCTCCCCCGCATATCTTCAATGATGTCTGCATTAGTCAGTGTGTGGGTCCTTCTGTCCAGAGTCCACTGGTAGATCTCAGCTTCTTGATAATTTCTCTTCCTTGTGGCTACTTGTTGGTAGGTCCTTCTTCTCTCTCTACTATTCTTCAGGTTTCTTTGCTGATTTTTTTTGGGGGGGGGGCAGTCTCTGTCTTACAGACATCGGAGTGCCCAGTTCTTAGCCTTCTTTTTTTTCTATTTTTATTAACACAAGATTTTGATATCTTCAAAAACCAGAGATTAGAAAACTATTGTCTTTAGTCCTTGGAGTTCTCCATTTCATTTAAGTGCTCATGGCTCCCAATACTGCATCTCCAGCTGGGACATCTTTTCTGAATTCTAGAAGATGCGCAGATCTAGCTGAGTTCTCGCCAGGTTTGTGAGAATATTTGCCAGGTGTCTGAAATTCAACACACTCCCCACGCACTTGGATTTCCCTTCTGATCTCTGTGTGTCCTTTCACACATCATTGCTACTCTCCCACTTTTTAATTTTGTTCAGTTGTTCCATCCAGCATCTTGGGGTAGTGCTTTGCCCCCAATGCTCAGTCTGGTGTCATACAAGAGAAGAAAGCATCAGATCTGCTTTGAAGCATGACTAGGATCCCACCACCTTTCACTACTTTCACCCCAGCCACCGTCTTCCCAGCCCCATCTTTCCTCACTTTGGTGAGACAGAGAGAGAGAGAGAGAAAGAGAGAGAGAGAGAGAGAGAGAGAGAGAGAGAGAAAATGAAAGAGAGAGAGAGACTCTCAACTGTTCTCCAGGCTTCCGCCCTTGTCCCCAACAATGCAGTCTTCTTCATCTGGAAGACTTGATTTACATCAAATGGAAATCACAAAAATTCCCTCCTCTTTGAAGTCCCATCAAAGATAAAAGTCATTCAGTGGAAAAATTAAAATCTCATAGCCACCCATGGGGTCTTAAAGTATTTGTTTACTGCCCCTCCCTCATTCCCCACTGCTTTGTCCTCCCGAACTCCATGGTATCTACACTGGGCTCCTTGTTCACCCTCAAACACAGCAGCCCTCCTAGGCACAGCCTTTGTCCCTGCTCATCCATCTACCTTTTCTTTCTTTTCTCATGTATCTAAATGGTTGATGCTTTGCATCTTGAACCCTTTTTCTCACATAACCGCTTTTCAGGGATGCCTTTCAAAAATTGCAAATTGCCTTCCCTCCCACCTTTCATGTCCTCTTTCTCTTCTGAATCCCCCAGTTACAAAGGGATGATGTGTTCCACCTACTTGGTTGGAGAATACCCTAACTAAGACTTAGGATTTTGACCTTTTTCTCCCCTTCTGTGTCTCTGGAAGCAGAGCTGGCACCGAGAAGGTGCTCTTATCCCACCAGTGCACCCGCTGTCTTCCAGCCCAGCAGTCAAGCTCTAAGCGCAACTGCTTTGTAAGGTACCACATAGGTAATTCAGATTCTCTGCCTGCACCTGTTAGAAGTATGCACAAATTACAGATCCTTGAAGCAAGCCCCAAACTGTGACCAAAGGAAGCTGGTAGGAATACCCAGCCCACCACCCAGCACCTTCTAGCGCTAAGCATCCACTTGGTACCCTTACTGTTAAAGAGAGTCCTCAAGTCAGAAGACAGCTGCCCTCTGTCAGACTGCACCAGCTCACATTCCACCCAGACCCACTGATCTCTGGTCTCGGCAGGTGCAGCTGAGAAGAAATCCAGCTCTAGTAGGTTGACAGCACCACACTGTCAAACCTCTTAGACAGATTGCCAGCCCTAGTTGCCCACACCGCTCAAGGAGCTGAGAGTGCCCCCATGTGGCTGCCTTTTCCTTTCCCTGGTCCCTGGGTGGCACAAAGGGTTACATCCTTGCCTGCTAGTTAATGGCTGGCAATTTGAGTCCATTCAGAGCCCCCTAGGAAGAAGGGACTGGCAATCTACTTCCACACAAATTCTCCAGGGGAAATCTTAGAGTTTTACGATGATGCCAATGAGATTGCCTTGAGTCTGTATCTACTCTAGCAATTGGTTGACTTTTCTTCCTCGTATTACATCGCCACGTCCCTACCAGGATTTCCTGCAGCTCCAATTCCAACCCCACCCCACCCCACTGCTGATCACCTTCTGAAAAAACACACAAGAAGCCAACCAGGAAAGAGTACATGCATACATAAAACTACTAGAGTAGCTGGTCAATAGTCATCCGAGAGGGATTGCTTCCTGGTTTAATTTTATAACTAATGATACAGGGTTGTTAACATCGGTGTCCCTGTGTTTGGCAGGTGACATGTGTACACACACCCTTACCACACATGCACCATCATGAAGAGACAGTTTCCAAAGAACAAATCCTTTCATATTCTCTCAGGTCAAATCATGTTCTCTGATAGGTGTTTGAGATGACCATGCTCATTTTTATTAGTGATCACAAACGATGTGTGTGCTTTGTATTGCCTTCTGCGTGCAGAAAGTTCTATTATTTCAAAATTACTTTCTTTTGGACACGTCTCACATCTCAGGCTAGGGGCTCTATGGTTGAAACAACCATAGATTTAACTCAGGAATAAATGTTAAGCCTTTCCTACCCCTCTGCCCCCATCCCCACAATGCTGTCTTCCTCATCCTCACGGCTTCAGAGTCCATGAAACAGTAGGTTTCTGCCCCTATACCAAGTTAGCCTCTTGGCTTTAAGGCGTAAAAACATTACCAGCAAGTGCTTGTTATGGGCTTCCTTTAAAGGTTACACCTATGGGCAGTTTTCAGATACCCTCCGCATGACTAGTGGGTGGTGGTCTGGAGTCTGTGCTTTGTCCATAACTATGGAGCTTGATGACCCCATGTGCATCCCAGAAAACTGGGGTCCCTTGACAGAGCAAGTTGCCTTTCCCTGAAACGATCCACACACATTTTGATTTGTGACGTGGATGGCAATCCCTACAACGTAGCCCTGTTCCCACTTTCTCCAGGTTTACTGCTTCCACACTCCTTTCTTCTCTACTGCTTTCTGCCTCCTGGGCCTTCTCTCTCTCCCTGCCCCAAGGAGCTGTGTCCTGGGGTAAAGGCTGCCCTTTTTATTCTCTTATGGTTGGTTGTTCTAAGAAAAACTTACCTGCCTGGTAGGATTGATCATGGTGTAGGTGCTGCTGTATCCTTGAGGGTCCCAGTAGCCCTTAAAGCTTGGTGCTATTTTAAGCTCCATGTTACAAATGAGGAAACTAAAAGGCAAAGATTAGCAGAGATCAGAGCAACTCACTGGGCTTACACAGCCCTGGCCGCAGAGAGCTGTGCTGACCTTGGTTACTGATTAACCTCTACAGCCAGACTGGCCACCACTCGGCTGAGTCAACTGTGGCCCTAGGTTCTCCTCTGGTCAGTGATGCTGCCAGAAGTGGAAGCCGAGATTGTTCTGGAATGCATTTTTTTTTTAAGTAGCATGGCTATTGCAGGGCACAAAGAAACAGATTCCCACAGCCTGGTATCGTGGGTGGTAACACACATTGCCTTTGAACCTTACCTTTAATTTTGTTCCTACTTTGTTTCTGTCGCTTTCCCTTTCTACAATGCCTCCTTCTTCAAAAGAATCATCCTCGGGAATTATCCTGGCCATGAAAAACATGACCATGTCTCCCTCTCCTTTTAATTCTTCCTCAAATCTCTCTAAACCTTATATCGTGGTGACGGTGATGATGATGTGTGTGTGTGTGAGAGAGAGAGAAAGATTTCCTTCTTTTCATTCCAGACAGCCTTATACTGCTACAATTGTCCTGACATGTGCTTTTATACCCTGCCTTTTCCTTGTTCAATTATATATTTTCATGTACTTCAGATCTCACAGCACTGGTAGTTCTTCTATTTCTTGGTTTTGTTATTTTTCCCTTTCAGGCTCCCTCAAGTACCACATATACTCGTATATAAGCCGAGCTTTTCAACACAGTTTTCCCGGCAGTTTTTGTGGTACACTTAGGTGTGACTGTTATTCGGGTTGGCTTTTACTCAAGTATTTTGGGGATCCCTGTTAGAGAGTGAGACATTCTGCTTTTCTCCAAGTGTCTTTGCAAGCTTTCCTCCCCTTGCAAATTCTTTTGTTATGTCCAAATGCCTTCCTCTCTGCTTTGACTTAGATTTGCAAAATTGCCCTGACCTGGCAATGTGGGATTTGCACCCTTGAGGTAAATACTTGGGGCTCAACATGGCCTGCTCCATGGACTCCTCCACTTCGGCATCCAGTGGATCTCCTGATACTTGCCTCTGTACATTTCCACTAATTGCAGTCATTCTGAGGAAATCACTTGTTTACCGAATTCCTGCATTTGTAATGAATTTTAATCATTTGAAAATTGTTCCACCTTTTAATTCCTAGAATTTCAGGTTTCTTTTCATTCCCCAATTCCTCCTGATATGATACGAATTTTAAGAGCTGTCTAAAGCAACACTTCAATACCAGTATTAATCTCATTATCCATTGATTTTGGAGTGGTTTTAGGAAAGTGTACTGTAGTCCCCCTGCAGATAGTTGCTCTGTAAGGATGAATTTCCCTTAAATATTCTTTCTACACCACAGAATGGACAGCAGCCAGTAGCTTGATGTTAACATTAAAGACACATAAACTATTGTCATCCAGTCAGACTCTCTTCATTAATGACACCATGGGTTTCATGATAGGACTGGGCCACTTTTCCAAACTTTGTCATTAGACTTTTCTTTTCAGAGAACTCTGAGTGGTTTTAAAATTCCAACCTTCGGTTAGCAACCAGGCATAATAACTATTCCTGTTACCCAGGGTGTCCTGTCTGATACTTCTTAGAGCAAACGAACCAAGGGTTGATGAGTAGGAGGCAGCCCCTGTGTGCTGCCCATCAGCACTGTCCTGGCCACAGGGGAAAAGGCAATCACCCTAAAACAAATTTGCTTTGCCCTTTGGCACGTTCAGGTAAGTATCTCTGCAAATGAACAGTACACTTCCTGATGGGCTAGCATTGTCCAGCACTCAGTGATGAGTCACCCGTTAAAGATTAACTCTTGACTGTGCCTTTGCAAACTGGTGGGGGAGAGCTGCAGATCTGTTGCTATAGAAGCCTGGGAAATGCAACTCCATGAAGTATGATCCCTAGGTGGGCCCTTCTGACCAGAAAGGCCAGCTGCCTGCCTCAGAGCTGGCTTGTAGGGCTGCCGGTTCCTTCTCTTACCTTATTCGGGTCCTGCTCCTCTCTCGCCCTGTCCGCCGCAGTGTTCTGCAGCTCTGGGAACACAAGGCGGATGTATATAACCAGTTGCTGTTCAGTCAACTGTAACTCATGTTGACCTCATCACATTTTACCTGTCATAACACAAAGTAATCACCTGGGCAGTGCAATCACGAGCATTTCACTAATGACATGGCACACTCGATTTCTCACTGTGCTTCTAACTCGTACCTCTTTAACGAATGTTTTTTTTTTTTAAATTATATTCCCCCGTCTTGTTATGGTGTATAGATAGCATTCTGAGAAATTATGAATAAAGCCATTCATTTTTGCCGTTTTGCCTTCATCCATCGAGCAAGTCCACAAGTCTTCACTTGTTACTCCTGCTGTGTACTAAGCACTATGCTTGGGGTTGATGAGTTAGAGGGAGTGATAATTGGAAGGCAGTGGCCACTCAGCAAGTCCATACAGGTCAATGAAGGTTGTGAAAGGCAGATGTGGTAACTTACAGCAAGTGGGGCTCGTCTCGGCATTAGTCAGAGTCCTTGCGGGCAAATGCACCCACAGAGATCCAAAAGGTAGTTTAAATTCTCGTCTTAGGGATGCATTAGAGGAAAGAAAAGCTTTGCTTCAGTGGGCTTTACTCTTTCTTTTTATAATGTAATCCACAAGAAGTTTACCTCCTACACTATAACCTAGTACTCCTGTGTGTGCATACATAACTAGACATTTCACTAAATAACACTTGTCCTTTCTACAGGTTCTATGCTCTGTTATATTTTGCTGAGAGATATAGCACAGTGGGAAAGAGCCTGGATTCAATTTTAACTGCTTGGTTTAAATCTCTGCTTGGAAACTCATCAGCTGTGTGTTTTGGAGAATTGAATTGATATCTTTATGCTTTCTTTTTCTAAAATATGGAGTGTCATAGTATGAATAGTATACAGAGCACCTAGAACTTGCACCTGGCACCCAGTAAGCACTGCATGGCTGTTATCTGCTTATTGTTAACCATTGCTATCATACCAGTGTGACGACTGCTAACATTGGAGAAATCTAGGTGTAGAGACCGGGGATGAGATAGCCCATAGGCATTTAGAGACACAGTGAAGCTTCATAAATGACACTTGATGTAACTGGGACCTTATCTTAAGAGCAGTGGGAAGGGATTACTTGTGAAGATATATATATATGTGTATATATATATATATATATATATATATATATAGTAGAGTGAAATAAAGAGCTGGGAGGAGTGAAAGAGGGAATTCTGTTAGATACTACTGGAAAACTCAAGGTGGTTTGATGTAGGATGATGGTGCAGGCTGGGGTAGAAGGAGACGTGTAGATATACAGATGATCAGTTTGTAGATGGGATGTATAAAATTGAGTTTTTAAAAATTAGATATAGTTTTGAGGGAAAAGGAATCAGAAGACAGCCCAGCTCTTTGACCTAGTCAACTTGGGGGATGTACCATATAAAAACCAAGCCAAAACAAACTCACAGCTCACAGTTAAGGATCAGGTGGAAGGGAGAACAAAGCTTGGAACACTTGATAATTTAAGGTTTGGAACACTTGCTAACTTAGGAACACTTGCTAACTTAGCCAAGGTGATAGACATCTAAGGGCACCAAGATGGGAGCTCTATTTAAAACCAGAAACACTCACTGCTATCCCGTAAGTGCCAGCTCATAGATTCTGGTGTAGAACAAGATAGAACAAAGCTCTCGGCTGCCATCCCAGTGCATAACCTCTACCACTAGGGCTTCTTAGCATACACAATGTCACTGCTATGCGTGGTTTCCTATAAGATAGTGTAGAACTGCCTCTGTGAGTTTCCAAGACTGTAATTCCTGATGAGACTGGAAAGCCTCTTTCTCCCATGGAGTTACTGGTGGTTTTGAAATGCTGACCTCAATGCTGGCGGCCCAACATGTAACCATCACATCTGCAGGGCTCCTCTGTCATATAGAGAGGTAGAGATGTTCACAGAAAAAAATCCTTATCTTTAAAAATTATTTTAACAGTTTTACTGACATATAAAGATATCGTTCAATATCATAAAATTCAACAATTCCTTAATTTTTAAAATTCCACTTTCCCACAAAATTTTAAGCCCCCTTCCACTGGGTAGAAAATACTGAAAGAAAGTCATGATCAGTTTTAAAGACAATGCTGCATGTGGTGTCCAGCATGTTTCTGATGCTTCCAAATGGAGAAGGCTAGTAAGGAAATTGGTTCGGGGACGGGAAGGAGGGGGGAGAATACTGGCAATGAGATTTGGAAGTTGTCGATATACAATGGGGCTTCAAGAAGTATGTGGGAAAATCCATTATCTTTTTATCTGTTTTTCTGCCATAGATGATACTTTAGACCATGGTCTATTCAGTAAAGGGCGTTGTCTGGGATAGACATGCAGGGAAGGAGGAGAAGGCACAGTTTGGAGAAGCATTCAAACCTCAGGACTGCTGGCAGCCTCTGGGGATGCTGTTGTTAAATAGTCAGTTGGCCACTGAGAGCTTGGCAACTCAAACCCACCAGCACCAAAGATCGTAAAGAAGAGTCAGTCTGCTTCGCTAAAGATTACAGTTGGGGAAAAAAAAAAAAGATTACAGTTGGACACACCATCGGGGGTAATTCTCCCCTGTCCTATGGGGTCACTTAAAGTTGGACTCTTGGCAAAGAGAGTGGTTTGGTTTTGGCTTGGGAGAGGGAGATGGAATGGGAGACCGAGTTGTGACTGAGAAAATGCTGCTGCCGAGGGAGGAAGAAAAGCCGGAGGAAAACTCACCTGCTGCCCTCCAGTCGACCCCAATTCTGAGTGACCTTGTAAGAGGGGATGGAGCTGGCCCTTCGGTTTCTGAGAGTTGGAATCATGATAGGAGCAGACAAGCTCCTCTTTGTCCTGTGGAAGGAGGGGAACTGTCAGGCCGTAGGTTTTGTGGTTAGCAGCTCCGTGAATAAGCCCTGAAACCACCAAACCCCAAACCGACCTCACTGCCATTGAGTCAGTGCTGACTCATCTCAACTCCCGGTGGCTGAGCAGGCCGCTGTTTAGAAGACCCACCAGTGTTCCCGAAAGTGGAGAGAGAGACGGGGGTGCAAATGGACAATGCCTTTAGCTGCTACCCCCCAGGCTGAGTTTCAATTCGACCCACAGAGGCCTCGGAAAGAAGAACAGGCAGTCTGCTGAGAAGTCAGCTGTTGAAAAGCCTCCGGTCCACAGTTCTAATCTGAGACATCAGTTGCCATTAGTCAGACTTGACATGTTGACAACTGAATGTTTTATGGTCTCTACAGCCAAGGCAAGGGTGTGGTGGTTTTATTAAGCAGAGGATGTAGCCCACAACATTTCTGCTGTGAGGTCAGAAAGGATTTATGACTTTGCTGACACGGGAATTAAAGACAATGGAAACCACTGGTCCTCTTTTTAATGGTTGCCCATTGTTCTATGATTAAGTTCTGTGTTTTGTTTTTCTGCATGATGTCAGTCTTGATAGAATCTATTTGATCCTATTTTTTTTTGTGTGTCAAGTGAAAGACATCATATATTTTGTGGATTCAAAACTGGATTTTCAACTTTCTCTGCACACACACTTGCACAGTCTCTCAAATACACCACTTTTTGCCAGATTCTAATATTTTTGAGCAATAGAAATGGTATTTTCAGAAAAGTGCATGAAGGGAGATGTCAGAGAGTGTAAGCCATGACCAAATAATAATTTCTAAATTATCAAGGGTTTGTGAGGGAGGGAGGGAAGGGCAGAGGGAGGGAGGGAGGGAGGAGGGAGAGAGGAGAAAAAAATGAACTGATAACAAGGACTCAAGTAAAAAGCAAATGTTTTGAGGATGACGGCAATAAGTGTACAAATGTGCCTGACATGATGCATATATGACTTGTGATAAGAGTTGTACAGCCCCCCAATAAAATGATTAAAAAAAAGAAATGGCATTTTCAAGTTGTATTAATGATACCTATTTTTTTAAATCACGTTATTGGGGGCTTGTACATCGTTTTTCACAATATGTAAACATACTGTCCCAAACTTGTCCGCTGCTCTTATTGTTTCCAATCATCCGCCTTTTCCCTTGAGCCCCTAGTATCGGTTTTTCCATCCCTTCCCCTCTTCCCCTGCTTTCTCCTCCCCACCAACCCTCAATACTTTATACGTTCTTATTGTTCTGTCATATCTTACACTGCCCGACCTCTCCCCCAACCCACTCCTTTGATGCCCGTCCTTCAAATGGGAGCTTATGTATATATCCTTGCGGTTGGTTCTGTCTCTCTACCCCACCTTCTCTCTACCCTTCCAGCAGCTCCAATCTAACCACGGGCCCGAAGGGGCTCATCCATCTTCGTTTCCCCATATCTCCAGCTCCCCTCTCTACTACTGGACCTTCTCCAGTCCGTCTGGATTTGTAAGGTAGAGTTGGGTCCATGATGGTTGGGGGGGAGGAAGACTTCAGGAACTAGAGGAAACTTGTATGCATCATCACTGCCCGGCTGCACCTTGACTGGTCTGTCTCCTCCCTGTGACACCCCTGTACAGGGGTGACCAATTACCCACCTGGGCCTTAGGTTTCCACCCTGCCCTCCCCCTCATTCATAATGATGTGATTCTTGTTATTTGATGCTCGATATCTGCTCCCTTCAGTCCCTCTTGATCACATAGGCTGGTGTGCTTCTTCCATTTGGGCTTTGCTGTTTCTGCGCCGGATGGCGACTTGATTATTTTCAAGTCTTTGAGACTCCAGACATTCAATCATTTGGTAGCTGGGCACCATCATTTCTTCTACTCTGTTTGCCTCTGTATCCATTTGTCTTCAGCGATATTGGGAGTCAATTGGTCCATTGATTTTGATTTTTGCTCTTTGATGTCTGATACCTGATTGTTTCAGCACCTCGTGATCGCACGGACAAGTGAGCTTCTTTTATGGTGCGTTTTGTTGCTCTTGAGCTAGATGGCTGCTTGTTTGTGCTCAACGGGAGCATGAGCAAGAGTGGTGAAGAAAGCTGTTACCTATTTTTTTTTAAAAATAATTTTATTGGGGATTCATACAACTCTTATCACAATCCATACATCAGTTAAATCAGTTATATTTGGATCTATGTTGCCCTCATTGTTTTGTAAGCATTTAGTTTACATAGAGCCCTTGGTATCAGCTCTTCCCCCCTTTTAATCCCCTACCCCTAATTCTACCTAATGCTGTTGGTTCAGTTCCAGCTCATAGTGACCCCTGTGTGGCAGCGTCAGTCTGCTCTTTGGAGGGTTCTTGACGAGGATCATCATGGATGTTGAGTGCTAGGCTTTTGTCTGAGGGTACCGCTGGGGAGGTTCAAACCACTAGCCTTTGAGATAGTAACTAAATACAAACCTCTTGTACCACACAAGGGATCTCTAAGGTTATTGTCTGTGCAGATTCTTAAGAAGATTGTGGAGATGAGGATATAAGAAACTACTCTTAAAATAAGTGAGCAGCAAACTGCAGCCTGGTGAGAAAACAAGTTCAGTGATTGGATTGCTGGAAACGGGATGGCGCCTTAATTTTAGCAGCGAGGGAATTTATGCTTCACCGTTTCTGTTCTTCTCTCCAGTGTTGACATCTGTGTCACCACTGAGTCTATGACTGTCCCTGTGCTAAGAGGTGGGGTAGGGATTCCAGCTGCCGATGGCATAAAACCAACAAAACCAAGCTCAATCTCTTCCTGTTGAATCCATTCTAACTCACCCCAGTCATTCATAGCACAGTGTAGAACATTCCCTTAGAACAAACACCTTTTTTTTTTTTTTAAACAGATGTCAAATTTTATTAGTGGTCAGTAGGATCAATATACAGAAAGTGGGCTTGGAGAATAGGGGTGATGGGAAAAACTACACGGATTGTGAAATGGTATGCTTGCAAACATATTCTTAAAATTGCTGTCAGTGAGGCTTAAACCTGTAAATAGCTGAACAGGCAAACATTCTGTGAGAGATAGACAAGGTGGCTTCTAAACATTTGTAGAAAAACTTGCTTTTGATAAAATTTATTTGCAGTCATCAATGGGGCTATTTCTGGCTGCTGACTTGTTTACTGTTCTGCTCCTCCACCTGCATGGCCAGGTGCAGGGGTCTTCCTGAAACCTTGGAGGGCAGAGAGGTGCTTGGTAAAGTTGGCATTAGTGGGTTCTGCTTTGTTCTAGACTACTCAAGTTCTAGGTCAGACTCAAGCTGCTTGGTCATCTCGGGGGATCTTAAGTCAGTTTGGCCCTTGCTCAGGAGGAAACTCTCTTCCTCCAACTGCTCTTGCTTCCTTTCTGGAAAGCGTTCCCTTCTTCCGAGTGAGAGAAACGGAAGAGGTGTGAGGCGTCTAGGGTAAAAGGCTCTCCTCGGAGCACTGGCTCTGAGGTGTTTAGGCTACAGGCTCCTCTCTGGCTGAGGATGACGATCTTTATAGGAGCAGACTCTCGCTCCTTTTCTTGTGGAGTGGCTTAGGTCTTTGGATCATTCACTTAGCAGCTGAATGTTTAACCATTGAACCACCATGGCTCCTCCTGACAGTGTTCCAGAAACCAAAGCCATTGCCATTGTGTTGATTCCAACTCCTGACAGCCCTACAGGACAGGGTACAGCTGATATTTACGTTTCCAAGAGGATATATTTGTATCTTCATGAACCGGCCAGCCTTCTCTTTCTCCTTCCAGGCAGCTGATGGGCTCTAACTGGTAACCTTGCACGTAGCTCCATGCATATACAACTCTTAATTAGCTACCTACTTCCAACTTTCTCTTATGTTTACAAATCAGGAATAGGACTGAGGTCAGGTTAACGACAGGTTTCATAAAAAATGCCAGCATTGAAATTACCTTTTCTAATGGCCATGTGTTTTTTGTTTGTTTCAATCTCATGACATTTAACCATCATCAGACCCAGTCCGGGTCTTCTGTGTATACACTTCCAGACTCTGTGTTCACTGGGCCTTTCCCTGGAATTTCTTGAGTGTTTTTATTCCTGTGTCATTGCAAAATAGAAAAGAAAAGGGGAGAAAAAAGTATGATCTCCTTTTTTTTCTGTCTAGATCTCTGTTTTCCGATCTACACCAATGTTCATCTTTTCTGTTCATTCCAAGAGAATGTAAACTTTTGGTGCGTTCACACTATTCCTGCTTTAAATCAACTGTTGAAATTGGTATCTGAGCATGCCACATTTTAAGTTTGTTGGCCCTTTCTGCCGAGTTCCATGGCTGTGCTCTGGCTGCCTGCATTTTTAACATCATGAGTCACTCTGGGTATTGAGAGCTTTATGGTCATTGCTGGGCTAAAAGAAGGGGGAAAAAATTAGCTCGATTTCTTTCTGGAAATGCCTTTCTCAGGAAAGTATATGTGTTTCCCTCATAGAAAAATATATACTTTTCCGGCTGTGACATAATACTGATATATTTATTTCCAACAATAAACTTTCAAAAGCCATAAAATCATTGAAAGCTAGAAAATATAGCTCGTTAGTTCTTGCTTCGTCATCATTATAAGCCATCTTTATGTTGCAGACTGCTAAGATGGTAGACCTCCTTCTCAACTGTAACGAACAAATAAACCTTTATACACATACACACCTACACACACAGCTTTTCTAGATGGTGCTCTTTTAGGAAAGGTCCCACGTTAGTACGGTTTTGCTCATATGGGTCTTATTAACTTCCACTCTCAAAGTTCTTGGCTTTTACTCTTGGAGTAGACCCTGTCTCTTTAGTTTGGCAAAGCTGTTTTGAACATTATTTTTCTTATGAGAAAGAAGTTATGTAAATCATCCAGGCAGACTTTTTGTTGTAGGGCAACAAAACTCTATTTTCATTTTGTCTGGCCAGTTGTGGAAAGCACCTTTTGTGTTAACAATGCCCTCCACAGTTCTCTATACCTGCCCAGCTAACAGGCTGGTGTCCCGTTTGAGAGCAGGCCCTTATTAGCCACCAGAAGACCAGAAACTGTGTAAACCTGTCTCTAGTGACAAACTGGAGCGTGAATGGCCAGATAACATCAGAAACATTGAGGAGAAAATGAGAGTCATCTCAACTCATGGATGCTTGTGTTCTCCTTGTTTCCATCCCTGGACATTTTTATTAGACGATTGGCAGCACGGAACTAAATTGATGGAGATTCATCGCCCTGGTTATTTTTGGTGGGCTCAGTTAGTTCTGTCCTGATGCTCTTGGGGAGGCTGTTGGCTCTGCTCTGTCCCCTGTTGCCCTTCAGGCATTGCGGAGCCCTGGGGGTGCAGTGTGTAAGCATTGGGCTGTTAATTGCAAGGTCAGCATTCAAAACCACCAACCTCTCCTTGGGAGCAAGAAGAGGCTCTCTGTTGCTGTGAACAGTTACAGTCTCAAAACCCCACAGGGCCAGTTCCACCCTGTCGTATCGGCTCTCTATGATTCAGTTTTGACTTGGAGGGCAGTGAGTTTGATTTTTGGGGTTTGGTCACACATTAGGGAGGAAATGAGTGGTTGGGCTGAACCAATGAGTGTTGATCCACAGCTGGAGTCATGAGTCAGGATGGCACAAGGAATATGTTCATTTCTCCTTTTTGGGGGAGCCAAAACAAATGGAGAAACCCTCTTCCTTACCCTCTTGTCCCCATGACTGTGTCTGCAAGAAATTTTTCTCCCAGGGACCTGGAGCTGAGACCCAAGACCATGTGGCTTACACAAGTCAGGAGTTACCTTTCTCTTATTGGAAAATAGTCTGGAGGTTGGTAGTGCCTGACTCCCATGCTAGGCAGCCCCCACGTATCATCAATGTCAAGCCAACAGTCTTATCTCCCTCTAGCTATCACGGTCGCATAGTAGATTGGAAGGAGGAGGAAGAGGAACTCTGTTGGCTTCTGGCTGAGTTGGAAGGAAGCTTGTGTAAGCATCTCTGCCAGAAGTCCAGTGCACCTTTCAGTGAGTTGAATATGAAGAACAATGGTAACAGCACAGTAGTTATTTATTACTTAGAAGTATCCACCCAGAATTAACGTATCATTCATTTGTACTTACAATAAACCTGCAAGGATGGTTGTATTTTATGAAGAAGAAATTCTGGCTCAAAGAGGTTGACTTGGCCAATCCTCTTGTGCATGACCATCGAGTCAGCTTCCACTCATGGCAAACCTGTATCCAACAGAGCCAAACGTTGTCCAATCTTTTATCATCATCATTGGTTTGTTGAGTCTATTGTTATAGCCACTGTTTTGTTCAAATGCCTAACCGACCTAGGATATAGGGCGATGTTTGGTTTTGCTTTATCAGTTTTCCATTGATCCAGCTTGGGAAGAAGATGGTCGACCATTTCCTTCTAGTCTGTTTCAGTCTGGACACTCTACTGGCACTTGCCCACCATGGGTGACTCTGCTGGTGTTTGAAATACTGGCAGCTTAGCCTCTGGCATCACTTAAGCCAGAGCAGCACAGTAACCTGACTGACAGGTGGTAGGTAGTCACAGTGTTGTGTGTTACACAGCCAGTACAAGGGGAAGCTCCTTTTTGAACCCAGGGACCTGGAGCCAGGGTTGCTGCTCATAAATGCCATCTTCTTCTGTGTTTTATTCTTGTTTCCAAAGGAGGCAGGGAATGTAGTTTCTCAGTCTTCTCCCAAGCCTTATCCCTATTATGAAACAGGGAGAGGAGAATGAATACTGGGTAGGCCACTGACCACACCTGCGATGGAGTGCCAGCTCCCAGACTCTGCCTTTCCAGCTTCTGATTTCTGAAGCCAAGTGCCTTATGGCCTCTGAAATTGCATCTGCTTCCCAGCACTGGACTGCTGTTGTCCCTCACCCGATCGTTCTGGCCAAGACGAACCACAACTGGCCAGATAATTTTGGCTTAGCCAAAGAGATGGAGCCTGGGTCACAAATGCTGGCAAGTCTGATCTCTACCACTTCACTGGGTATCATCTCCTGACTTAATGAGGCTAGCCAGTCTATCTCAAAATGCAAGAGGGGGCGCAGGTACCGATCTTTTTTGTTAGGACGTAGTGCCTGTAAATTACTGATTTTTCTGCTAGTACTGGACTAGATGTCTAAAGAGGGGATGGCAATGAATGTTCCCTCTTCTGTGTTCCCTTTGGCAGCACATGTACTAAAATCTTCCCTCTTCTTAAGGTTGGAGCCCTGGTGGTGTCATGTTTACAAGTTGAGCTGCTGCTAACTGCAAGGTCTGCATTTCGAAACCACCCCACAGGAGAAAGAAGGGGCTTTCTACTACTGTAAAAATTGACAGAAAGTCGCAGAGGTGATTCGGCTCTGTCCAATAGGGTCACTGATGGGTTGGCATTGACTTGATGGTAGCAAGCGTGGCTATGGTTATCCCCACATTTCATATAGGCTGTTGTAAACCATTCTTCAGTCACACACATGTATCAGATTGCCGGTGTCTCCAGTTTTACCATATAGGCATCTAATCTCAGTGCTTTCATGTTGGTTACTGACTTGGGTGCCTTTCAAAAATCAGCGAATTCTGAGGACTCCGTTCCACAGTGATGTCCTTGTGTCAAGGTAAGCAGACTCCTCCTGTTCTCTGTGTCTCGGTCAGTCATATTTCACACGAATCATCTCAATAGAAAGAGCCGCTCTTCCGTAGGGTTAAGAAAGTGGTCTTGAAATATGTGGTGTATTTGTGGTGGGGTCCAATATACTTCTCACTGGTTTCGCAACCCTCTTATTCCTATCCTTTGAAGTAATGGCAGTTTCCCATGAAAAGGATTGTTCTTTGGTCTTAAAATTCTCGCCTCATGTTCTTAACCAGGCTGGTCTTGTCTCGCTCCCCAGATGTCATCCAGAGCCATGTGGAGACATGCTTGGTTTTCACTAGTGTGGGACATGGGGCAAGAGTGGGTGCTTCTCTCATAGAGCAGGTAGTGGACAAGGATGCTGCCGAACATCTTACAATCACAAAATAGCCCTCCGCGGGGATGAGTTCTAGGGGTCCCTAGAGTACTGACAGAGAAGCCAGCTAGTCCTCATACTAGCTCTCTCATTGAGTTAGGGATCTTCAGCTACATGACCTACATGTTTTCTCATAATGTCTGATTGTTTTTAGGTCTTTCTCTCCATCAGCAGCAGTGACCGGCTGTGATTCTGGATAGAGGCGTACTGGGTCATGTACATTTTGGAGTTTGATGAATTACACTTACTCTTTGCAAGTATTTTATCATCCAGTTGGGGCTCAAACCATTTCAAATTCTTCCACAATGCCCCCCCCCCTTTAAAACTTATTTTTAATTAATTACAGGTATAATAAATGAAGATTTTGCTTTACTCGAAGGGGCCTTAACACATACATCAGCATGGTGGTGGTCACAGCAGAGGGAAGAGTACCTTGTCATTGGGTGTTTTTTTTGTTTGTTTTTTGTAAGTTAGGTGGGGTTTTGAAGGAGCTCTGGTGGGCAGTGGTTACAAGTTGGGTGCTAACTGCAACATCAGCAGTTCAAAACCACCTGCCTTTCCATGGGAAAGAAATTGGGCTTTATATGCCCGTAAAAAGTTACAGTGTTGGAAACCCACAGAGAATAGTTCCACCATGTCCTCTATGGTCACCATAAGTCAGAATGAACATGGAGGTTTTTTTTTTATGCTTTCAGGGGTGGGAATTTATATTTCCCAACTTCGCATCCAGCCATTTAAACAACTCATCTCACTCCAGTGGTGGAAATTTGAATACATTTAGAAACCCCCTTTTAGACTCAGCTCCCTCAGCTCTAGCATTTAATGTACCAGCCTCAGTTGCTTCCTTTAATCACATCTAATCTGAAGATCGACGTGAAAGGATGTCAATGGAGCACTCACAAATGTCAAGGGACAGTGCATCTGTCAGTTCATACTGTTTGCTTGGCTGTGCTCCTCTGCTGTCTAGTGCCACTGTGGGTTCAGTGTTGGACTGCTAACTGCTAGGTGGGTGGTTCAAGCCCACCATCTACTCCCTAGGACAAGGACAAAGCTCTCTGCTCCCATAAAGATTTGCAGACTTGAAACACCCTTTCGCCCCTCATAGAGGGCCATTATCAGTTAGAACGGCTTCAGTGGAAGTGGGTTTGATTTGGAAATTTCCCCTCCTTTAGCTGAATTGCTCCTGAATGATTTCATAAACAGAGATTCTGATGTCCTATGCAAACAACAGCAAAAACAACGAAATAATTTCTTACCTACAGGATTTACACACACATACACACACAATATCTTCAATGAATAGAATCCTTAGGGGGTGCAAATGTTAAACCATTAAGCTTTCGGAAATGAATATGGCAACATGTGTACAGATATGCTTGATACAAATGATGTATTGAATGTTATAAGAGATGTAAGAGCCCCCAATAAAATTATTTTTTTAAAGATGAAAGGGGAAAGAGGGTGAACCAATCACAATGATTGAGATACAACCCCACCTCCACTCCTAGGGGGATGAACAACAGAAATGTGGCTGAAGGGAGAATAGTATAAAATATGAAAACATGAAAAAAATAATTTATAAATTATCAAGGGTTTATGAGGGGCTGGAGGATTGGGGAGGGAGGCAGAAAAAGGAGCTGATATCAAGGGCTCAAGTAGAAAGAAAATGTTTTGGAAGTGATAGAGGCAACATATGTATAAATGTGCTTGATATAATTGACATATGAATTGTTAAAAAGCTGTAAAAGCCCCCAATAAAATGATCATTTAAAAAGAAAAAAAAACATGAAGCAATTAACCAAGTGGTTGGAGGTTTGAACCCACCGAAGGCACCTAGGAAGAAAAGCCTGCTATTCTCCTTCCAAAAATTTAGTAACTGAATATTCCATAGCACACAGGTTCACTCTGACAAGCATAGGGTGTGTTGATGGGTCCTGAATCAAGAACAGACCTTTCAAACTTCTAGCAGCGGAAAGCCGCATCATAACACTGCTGCTCTAGAAACCACACCACAGGAGCACTTGAGAATCCATCGGAGGTTAGTGGTTTTCACTGCAGCTCCACTATGGTTTCCTGGGTGAATGCTGTGTGTTTGCAGGGTTCCACTTCCTGCTTCTGATTGCTGGGCAGCCCTTCCAGTATCGGTCACTGTGCAGGAGGCGGCAGCCAGCGTGACAGTCCTTGCAAGATGGAAAGAGTTGAGCAGAATTCCACAGCAGCACACAAATCAACAAGTTCTATATTTGAACCCTTGTTGAACTTGTCGAAGTGCGTGCCCCCTCTCCTCTGAGGGGCATGATCATTGGAGATGAGACAATAAAAAGACTCTTCATTCTAACCTCTTATTGTCCCCCCACTTCGCCCCCCAAGCCTTTTAATCTTGTCAACCAGTTGGGTTCTTAACCACTGTTGCATCATAAATAGCAGTCAGCACTTCGCATGCTGGCAGAGTGAAAACCTCAACACAGAATAGTGAAGCCTTGTGCCTCCCTACCTTGGAAAGGATCCTTGCTGTGTTACATCATCACAATCAGTGTCTGTGCCCAGGCAGTCTCGAAGTACACATTGTAGTTCACCAAGCACCTGATCTTTAGTTACTGGGACATGACTCCGGTGAGCAGTGGACACCAGGCTTCAGACAACTGAGACCTGGCTGGGCCTGGGCTTGCTCCCTCCTCTTCTGAGACTCAGGTGAGGTCTCTGAGCTCATGGCAGCGTGCTGTGTAGTCCTCCATTGGGCGTTGGGAAAAAAGTTGGAGCCTTCCTTTGGAATCTGAATATGCAAATTACCTGAAGCTCCAAAATGAAAGTCTGCACCTCTTAATTTAGTCTGCAGAGAGCCTTCTCTAGAAATATGAATCCACAGAAATTGTTTCCTATAATCAACAGAAAAAAACTGCTGACTGACATCTTTAACTTTACAGATAATGAGGTCTTTGGGGAAGGTTTTCCTCTTTCCACGTTTCCAGGAGGTATACAGCAAATCTGGTTTTGTTGTTGTTATTGTACCCGAAACTTCAGTGACCCTCTCATCTCTCTATCTATTGACTGTCATCTCTTCTATAAACATCTGATAGTGAGAATAGAGTTGAGGATGTTTCAGTGGCCTGATTTTTGGTAGTTAACACGTTTAACAAGCCCAGGAAAGCACTCGTCACTGTAGATGGGGAAAGCGAACTCACAAAAGATATCTCCTTTAGTGTTTATCTCACCTCTGAAGTCTTTACAACCTGGATGTCAGGTTGAGTATCAGGGGAGGCAGATTGTACAAGAAATTATTGAGATTATGCATGCTAATAATATTCCATCTTCTTTGTCCTAATGGAGGGGAAAAGAGCACATTAAAAAAATACCTTCTACTTCTACTTTTTTCCTTCCTTCAAGTGTCCTTTTCTGTGGCTGTGTTTTTGTGACTTTGGTCTCATTAGCATTTCTTATGGGGACTGCCTTTGGGGCAGCACCACTTACTAAATTGTTCTGATGCTTTAGGAGAAGGGAAACCATGGTAACCAGATGTAGGGTATGATTATTTGCCTCTGACCTGGCAAAGTGTTGGGTTTAACAAAAGAAGCTTAATAGAAATGTTCAAATTGACCCTTCTCATCATTCGGGCTGCTTTGAGCTCAATCAATCTTTCATTATTATCAGAGTTATTCGAACAAAGGCAGCAGTGATAGTATTTTTCATAATCACTCCTTGAGCCAAATGTAATCTGCAATTTGTAGTATTGTATTATGAAACAATAATGCATTAAAATGAACAGAGCAAGAATTAGGAGTATCATAGTCAGGCGAGGATCTCGAGCAGCAGTTGTGTAAATGACGCTCTCAGAATCATGTTAAGTGGACATGGCTCATTTCAATGCCCACATTAAGCATTTAGAAAATTAGAGTTGTATGTTGTTTTTACTGTGCAAGAGATATGCACATACCTACATGCATAAAGAAAGGGGCCCTGGAAAATTCATGGGGAAGCAACTCCTTTTGCTTTTAATTTCATGTGTCTATGAACTTCCTAAAGGGGCAGCCCATAAATAATCAAAGTCTACACATGTAGATATGTATGCCTATGGATATAAAGATATATATATACACATATATACATATATATATATTCAAGATAAAAGAGAAGCCAGAAACAGAATAGATATTGTTTGCATGCTGTTTTTATCGACATGTTTGGGACATTGAGGTTACCGTGGGTTATAATAGTTACATGGGTTTAGCTCTGGCAAGAGGAAGTGTATCCAGTCTTATAAACCCCTTTTATGGGACAGGAATGACCCCTTGCCCCCCATTTTAAAAAATACATGATTGATTCACCATTGAAAATGTGTCAAGTAGTTTCTGAACTAGCTGGCCCCTAGAAAGTTTCAACCTCATTATCAAGATAGATTTCCACCTTCTGTCATTTTCCAAGTATGGATTATGAATATTATTTCAGACTTATTTGTGTGTTTGTTTAGTCTCTGTGTGAATCCTACAGCTTTTGGTTTACCTCTTATTTATTTTAGCGCTTTCGTGTTTACCGTGATTCTTGTAAAGACGGAGTTGTGCTAGCTTGCTTTTTCTGCCCCCTCCCTATTTGTACCATCTTAATTGCTGTTTTAATATTTCCTTGTTCCATGTCCTTCTAGCACTTCTGGAGTGTCAGGTTACCAGGGATATCAGTGCCTCCTTGATTAGATAATACAGGCTGCAGAGGGGAAGAGAGCACTTCGAAGGACATTTAATGGTAGTTGGAAAAAGGATATGCTCTCCATTAAGAGCACGCTGCACGTTCAAAGGCCGTTTCAGCTTGGTTAAGTAGTAGAAGCCATTTTTTCTTAAAACGGGTGGAGTGGAGTGGGAGGGGGTCACTTTTTTCCCCCTTAATGCCAAGCAACACAAATTTAGTTTATTAAATCTAATCAGGCTCGCACTGATGAAAACTGTACACAATCAAATAATGATGCTGGAGTCTGTGAATTTTCTTTCAGAGAAAACCCCTGCTAAACCCTGCCAACTTCCCACAACATCCCATTTGACAAAGCACGGTCAAATTGTCATGTACTCTTTTCTGAGCCTCTTTCCTCATCATTGTTGATTACCAAGATAGGTTGCTTTTTTTTTTCCCCCTAACTAGGCACTTGCTGCTTTTCATAATCAGCCTTCTCTTCCCAGATTCATTCAACATTGGCAGAATCTACCGCTGAGCAAACCAGTCTTCCGTCATCGCTAGAACAGCCTCAAAATGTCGTTAAAATCTGCCGAGATTCTGTATAACAAGGAAATTGTGGAGGGGGGTGTATGTTTCTCATTTGCTTTTTGCAAAAAGGAGGCCTTGGTTGAAAAGCAAAATTGCAGCAACAGCAAACATGGCCAGGAACTAGGAGTGTGCCATTCACAAAAGACACAGCGCAAGAGTGAATCGCACTTCATTTGGTTTTGGTCTGCTTGGTTTGGGCCGTTGGGCAGAGATGCCTGGAAGCCTGTGAATGCCAGCTGAAATGATTGTGACTCTGTAGTGCAATTGCCTTTAGACATGGGAACACTGACCAGTAAATGATATGGGGTCCCATTCCATTCATTCTTTACCTTGTGTTTGAATTCTTGCCCTCATAGGCAGATTCCTTTCAGAAACCCTGTTCTGGGACCACTTTGAGACCAGTGGTTCTCAACCTTCCTAATTCCTCGATCCTTTAATACAGTTCCTCATGTGATGGCGACCCCCCCTCCCCCTCAGCCATAACATTATTTTTATTGCTACTTCATAACTGTAATTTGGCTGTTTTTATGAATTGGGCAACCCCTGGGAAAGGGTCATTTGACCACCCCAAGGTTGAGAACTGCTTTAGACAATAGAAGATTTAGCCCAACTCTCTCAACAAAGTCTTATTAAATACGTGGTGTGAAGCTAACACCATAGAATGGCTGAGTTTGGTCCATAAAACTTTTGAAGTGACTGAGGGTGGTAATGAGAACCTTGAGTTAGATGCTGCCTTTGCTTCTTCCTTGCTGTGTGAGCTGACCAATCATTCCATTCCCCTTTACTTTCTGCAGGACACCCCAGTGGCATTGTGGGGTCTTTGTTGGACTCCTAACTGCAGGGTCCGCTGTCAGAGAAAACCCAGCCATTCAGTGGGATCAAGATGAGGCTTTCTGCCCCTTTAAGATTTGCAGCCTTGGGAATCCACGAGGGCAGTGTGACTCTGCCCTGTAGAGTCATGATGAGCTGCAATCCGCCAGATGGCCAGGAGGGATTATGGGTTATGGGAACAGTCATCCCTATCCCACATGCTGGTGGTGGGGATGAGATGAACTTCATAGAAAGAATCCAATAACTTCTAGCTCAATGTAATGAAATCCTCAGGAGATAATTTAACCGCTCCTCAATCATGCAATTTCCGAGGCATTACATCAACTCGTTTTCATCGGAAGTGGAGTTTCACTTTCTCGAGGACTACCCAAGTTCACACCCATTGAGAGAGCTCCGATTAGCTGCCTGGGAGCCTGGACTCTGGTTGTTGCTGTTGTTGGCAGGTGTCATCGAGTCTGTTCTAGCCCATAGCAACGCTGTTCCCTGCGGGACAAAACACAGCCGGGTCCAGAGCAAGCCTCACAATTGTTGCCATGCTTCAGCCCATTGTTGCAGCGAGTGCCCATCCATCTTGTTGAGCGGCACCTCCATCTACTCCCTAGGCCTCTTCTTTTCGCCAAAAGCAAGCAAGACCATTAATCTGTGATTTTCAAACAGGTGCACTGATATCTTCAGTGCACAGAAAGAAGAATACAGCAAAACAGCCCCGAACTGTATATAGCTATGTTCCCCCTATTTAAGACAAAAGCAGGAGCAGCTATCTCTCAGACTTTCAGGTAGAATTCACTTCGTAATTACGCGAGTGCCGAGGATGCAGATTATTTGCACCAAGACCGTGGAAAGGGAGGCCAGAATCAGTTTGTTTTCGTTAAGGCAGTTCTGACTCATAGAGTGACCCTGTGAAGAAGACAAAGAAGCACTGGCCAGTCCTGCAATATCCTTACAATTGTTATGTATAGGCCCATTGACTATGTCGATCCATATCTTTGCTATCCTTTGCTCTAAGAATCATTCTAGCTGAACTTCTTCCAAGACAGATCTTTTTGTTCTTTTGACCATACATGTTGCTTTCAATATCCTTCACCACATCCCTAATTAAAAGTCTTAGATTCTTCTTCAATATTTCTTATTTAATGTCCAACTCTCACATGCTTATGAGTTGATTGAAAATACCACAACTTGGGTCAGGCATATCTTAGTCCTCAAAGTGACAATCTCAGCTTTTCATTGCTTTTAATATGTCTTGTACAGCAAATTTACCCAATGTAATGTGTCCTTGGATCTCTCCACTCTTGATTGGGGCTTTAAGCGATGTGAAATCCTTGACAACTTCACTCATTTTTCCATTTATCATGTTACCTGTTAGTCTGGTTGTGAGCATTTTGTTTTATTTTCCATGAAGTTGTCATCCATTCTGAAGACAGCATCCATAAGTGCTTCAAGTCCTGCTCACTTGCAGGTAACAAGTTTGTGTCATCTATATATCACAGGCTGTCCATAAGCTTCCCTCCCATCCTAATGCTGAGTTCTTCATATATTCCAGATTCTCTGATTGTTTGCTTAGCATACAGATTGGCTAAGCATGGTAAGAAGATATAACCATGATGCACATCTTTCTCGATGTTAGACTGTGTAGTATGTCCTTGTTTTGTTTGCACAAATGCTTCTTGATCTATGTACAAGTTGTGCATGAGCACAATGAAATGTTCTGGAATTCTTATACTTCTTAAGGCTGCCCATACTTTGTTATCATTTATGTTGTTGCATGCTTTACAAATTCTGTAAAATACAAGTATACCACTTTTTGGATCTCAGCCAAGATCCACCTGATGTCAGCAATGTTGTCTCTTGTTCTACTTCCTCTTCTAAATTTGACCTCAACCTCTGATGTCTCCCTGTCAATGTACTTTTTGCAGCCATTGTTTGGTAATCTTCAGCTAAATTTCACTTGCATGTAATATCAATGTTGCTGATCTATAATTTGAGCATTCTGTTGTGTTACCTTTCTTGAGAATGGATAAAATATGGATCTTTTCCAGTCAGTGTTACCAGGGAACTGTCTTCTCTATTTCTTGGCATAGACAAGTGAGTGCTTCCAGGGCTTCAACATGATGTTGAAACATTTCAGTTGGTATTCTGACAATTGCTTTCCTTTCTTAGTCTTCTTTCAGTACTGTTGGTTCTTGATCATATGCTAACCCTTGAAGTCAACTAGTTCTTTCTGGTCCAGTGACTCCTGCTTTTTTGGCATCTTCTTTCGATGCTTCCTGCATTGTTCAGTATTTTGCATAGAGACTCTTGCACCATTACAACTCAACATTTGAGGTTTTTCTTCATTTCTTTTTATTTAAGATGTGCTGAATATGACCTTTGATTTTGGTTTTCTAACTCTAGGTCTTTGTACACTTTGGTATAATCCTTTACTTGACCTACCCTTTGAAATTTTCTGTTCAGCTTTTTTTTTGGGGGGGGGCATCACTGCCTCTGGTGGTCGTGAGCATTACCCAGTGCTGCTCCTGAGAGCCGCTGCTGGATTTGAACTGCCAAGCCCGCGGGCTGCAGTCCCACACTCAACCACTTACGCCACCAGGGCTCAGCCCCTGTTCAGCTATTTTGCTTCATCATTTTCCCCATGTCCTTTAACTATTTTACAATTAAGGCCAAGTTTCAGAGTCTATTCTGGCATTCTTTTTGATCTTTTCTTTCTTTATTGTCTTTTTAATGACATTTTGCTTCTTGATGTCATATTACCACTTATGAAGTCTCCTATCATTTGTGTGCAACAAGTCCAAACTGTCCTTGAGATGTTCTTGAAATTAATGTGAGATATACTCAAGAGCATATTTTGGCTCTCAGGCACCTGTTTTCATTTTTTCCAGCTTCAACATGAACTTAAATATGAGCGATTAATGGTCTGTTCCACAGTTAGCTCCAACTTGGTTTCAGTTGCATACACTGAACTTCTCCATTCTCTCTTCTCAGAGATGTAGTCAGCTTGATTTCTGTGTATTCCATCTCGAGACTCCATGTCTCTAGATGCCCTCTGTGTTGTTGAAAACAGGTACTTGTGATGAAGAAGTCGTTTGACTTGTAGAATTCTATTTTGTCATCTCCAACTCTGTTCCCTTCACCAAGGCTATATTTTTCAACTAGTATTTCTTTTGCATTCCAATCACCAGTTACCAATGTATCTAGGTTGCACATTTGATCAATTTCAGACTGAAAACTGGTAAATTCTCCCAATTTCTCCATCACTAGCTTTAGTGGTTGGAGCATAAATTTTAATAGTAGTTGCAATGATTGGGCTTCCTTGCATGTGGATATATATTATCTTATCACAGACAGCGTTGTACTTCATGATAGACCTTGAACTCTCCTTTCTTCGCGATGAGTGCTAGGCTGTTCCTCTTGAGTCTGTCCTTGCCAGCATAGTAACCATGTGATTCTCTCATTTAGAATGGCCAATACCAGACCATTTTAGCTCGTCATGCCTAGGATCGCTATCTTGATGGTTCAGTTAACTTTTTTAGCACCTCTTAGTTGTTCTATATTCATACTTCATACATTCCAAATTCTAATTATGACTTGATGTCTACAGCTGTTTATTCTCATTTTGAGTCACACCCCATCAGAAAATGAAGGCAGTTCTTCCTCCATTTTATTTTGAGAGCATTCTGACCTGAAGGTCTCATCTCTTGGCAATTTGAAATTTTTCTGCCACTATCCACAAAGTTTTCGATATCTGACATGATTCTGCTGTTCAGCCTTTTCCTTCCTCAATGCTGTTCTTAGTCTGGAAGTTCTGCTGAAATCTGTTTACTTTGTGTGATCCTGCTGATATTTGAAATACCAAGAACATAGCTTCTATCTTCATAGCAAGCACAAGCTGACATAGAGGGATGACAATCAAAGTTAACTCAATGTCAAAAGGTCAAGTTCAACCACTTGAAAATTTAAAAGGACAGCATTTATCCCTGGACAGTACTCCAAAGGGTTATGGAAGAAGTTCTCTGGAAACAAGAAACATAGGAAGTGGGGATAAAGACTGTTATATTTTGGTGATGGCAATCAAGGACTTTACACAGAGTATTTATGAAATGTTGATGGAAAACTGCTTTCTGAAACTACACCTGTATAATTTTCAATAGGAAGTTGTTGGTTTTATAAGTGTTTTCTATAGAGATATTTGGAATAAAAGTCATTTAGGAAAAGTATGTCTTGATGAACCACACAAAAATGATGTTAATACAGAGTCCCTGGGTAGCAAAGATGATTTAAGTATTCAGCTTCTAGCCAAAAATGATGTAAAAGTGCACGCGTTTGCCTTGATTTGGGGAGCCTGCATGCTCTGAGCCACACAGGGGGCAGGATCGGGCCCTAGGAATGATCCAATCCTGGGTATGTGGCTGCGCTGCATGGAGCTCAGAGCAGCTCACTGGCTAGCTGGCATCCTCCAAACATCTGTAGGGCAAATGGCCATTAGTGCTGGCCGCAGGTAGATTAGCACAATGGCTGCATAAAAACACCCGACCCAACCTTCTCCACCCCACTTCCCAGCCTACTAGTCTATGCTGACTGTTAGTGACCAATTCAAGGCTGTGAATCCTTTTGGAAGCAGACAGCTTCATTTTTCTTGCTCTGGACCAGCCTTGCAGTTAGCATTCCAGCCTGCCGCCAATGGCACCAACAGCTCTTCCATAAAAACAGAGGTCCAAAAAAACCCAAAAACAAACCCCCCCCCAAAAACTCAGAGGTCCACCTGACACACTGGAAGTGTTCAAGAAGGAGACGCTGACCGCCTGGAGAAAGTGAGCAGCACGGTGACTTGCATGGTGATGAGACTGTAAAGAAACAAAAGGCATGGGAGAGGGCAAAATATTGAGCCAGAGAATGACTGCAGTGAGAAGTCTAAAGTCCAGCACAGAAGTCCCGTGGTGCAGAAGGAGGACCGGCCCCTGGCAGCTGACATTGATTTCATATTGTATCTGTTTTCAAGTCGCTTCTCCACCTGAGCACTACCACTTAACCTGGGAGCATCTCGGGATAAAGAGACAAGCATTGCAGCAAATTTTTCTTTAGCCCTAAAGACCTTGGTAATTAGCTGAGAGGGAGAGAGCAGATTTCTAGTTGACACTTTGGAAAGGGGTTTTAAAGAATGTCTTGTTTTTAAATTATTCCTCAAAGCTCGTACGATAATTGGTTCTGCATATTCTATTCATCTATTTTAAAACACAAAAGCAGATTTTAAGACTCCCTCTTTTTACTGTATGCTGTTGTTAAATATGATATTAGGAAAAGCCCGTTCATTCCCAAACCAATTACATTAAAAAATTTTTATAGAAGGGTGCTGCATGATATCATTCTGCATACTCCTCTCTAAAGGTCTCTAATTTTAGCAGCCATAGAAATGTTACAGTTTAAATAGTAAAATATTTCAGCAATATTTAGGCTGCAGGGAAAATTAGGTTAATTGGCTAACACGCAAAATGACGACTCAATAGTGTGAACGGCTTTCTAGTCAGGGATTTTATCTGGCAGTTCTTTCTATTGACAAAAACGCTGCGATTTGTCACGAAGCCCTTTCCGTTGTTTTGCTTCCCCCCATTTGTCAACCGGCGCCCAATGAGCCTGACTCTCCCTATTGTAATGATAGAGAGAGAGGATCTGACGGGAGGCAGTGATCTCATCTGTTACGCGTCCTAGTGAAACCCATTTAGCAGATTACTTTGAGATTACTTTTGCTATGTCCTTTATGAGGAAAGCCATATGTTTAAAAAATGTTACCATCAATTTTACTCTCAATAAGACAGGCCTCATCCACAGGCTTTCTCAATGATAAAATCTTCCGTTAAGTGTGGGCATTATCTTCTGTCTCTACTTTCTGCCTATGTAGCAGTACTGCCAGAGCAATTTTTCTCTTTATCATTTTTTTTCGTTCTTCAAAACTGTCTATTTTACTGCAAGAAAAAGAAGTGTGTGTGTGGGGGGGCGGGGGGCTTCTCATGTATTTGGCATACTAAAAAGCAACTAGCCAAGTCTCCTGGAGGTGATGGAGTGAAAGACTTCCTTTTCCTTTAGCACTGTCGTCCATTGGATGTTGGGACTTGGGTTTTCTCCTGGAACCGTGGTGTGGACTAATCAAGGCACTCCTGGTCTCTGCAGCGAGGCATGCACTGTTTTTTTCATCTGTGTTCTTTCTTGGAAAGTGACCCATCTGAAATTCTTCTGCAGCTTTTAAAAGCTAATGAAATAAATGTGATTGACACCTTCCATGTTTCTAAGCATCTTACCATTAAATGCGTGTCTCCATGGGCTGATTACAGATTTCAACTGTCAAACAGATTTGGAGTACATAGCTTGGGTGTGTCAATGATCTTGTGTTTCCCCTGCTCTCCCTTCTCAAGAAGAATTGGGCAACTCTCATTTAAGAACACTGGACTATGTTAAAATTAGAGTATTGAGGGTTTAGCTACTTTCTTTTTTCTAACATTCTAAAATTATTATTACTATTTTTTTTGGGGGTGGGCATCACTGCTCTCCGGTGGTGGGAGTAGGAGGCCCAGCCCCACTGCTGGAATTGAACCTCCGTCCCAGTGGGCCGCAGTCCTGCGCACAACCACTACACCACTGGGGCTCAGTCCTAAAATTATTTTTTTCTCATTTCATTCTGTCAAAAAAATTATAGCAAAGAGATCCATTTTACCCCAATTTTAGACCCATAGTCTGTGATTTTATAGTATGCTTTAATGAACTCACAAAATTAATTAGTTCAAGCCAGTAGTAAGAGTCCACATACTCACCTACAAACATTTTATCCATGCTTTCTTAACTTTGGCTTTAGTCTTCTATCTATAAAATAGAAAGTAACATCTAATGTTTGGCAAAGTCTAAGAAGATAATATTTTGATTCAAAGTATATTTAGGAAAAAATGCAGTTTATAGAAATGAGTTGGGGCTTTTACTCTTTTCTTCTTTTAAAATAATTATGCAAACTTATAAGAAAGGCTGAAAGTTCCCATATGTATGTATATGGAGAAAAAACTTTGTAAATTATTATTTCTTTCATGAAATAGGACCAAATTCATTTGTAGGGATTTTTAATGTAGCTTAAAACCATGGTACAGCTGGAAGTATCTAAATTATTTCAAAGTAAAGAAAAATCATGTGCCTAAAAATTTCCCCCCATATTATCACCTGGAAGGTGAGCCAAATCATCTTCTTGTAAGTTTAAAATATACTTTTAGGTACAATTATGACATTGTATCATTGCATAATAGTTCTCCTATAAAATAAATGCATGTTATATGGAAACATGTTTTATTGAAAAACTTTGCATGTAGGCTGATCCCTGGAGGCGTAGTGGTTGTGTGCGGGACTGCAGCCCACAGGGCTGATGGTTCAAATCCAGTGGCAGCTCTTCAGGAACAAGGCTGGGCTTCCTACTCCCACCAGGGCAGTGATGCCACAAAACAAACAAACAAACAAGCAAAAAACTATGCACGTGTTCCAAACACTTTTGACACCAAAATAGACTTGTACTGACATGTCTGCACAGAATATAGTTTGAGGCATAAAAGAGTACGATCTCAGTTTGGAAGGTACCATTAAAGAGCAACTTAAGTTCTACTAAAATTGAAGCAAGAACAAATGCCATGTTTATGGTACAGTTTGGTGAGAGAATGGATGGAGAAAATATTGATGCAAAAACACTTATGGGAACAATGCCTTAAAGAAATCAACAATTTAGAGGTGGATGATTGTTTTAAGAAGTGGTGAGACCTTCCTAATATGGTCACTGAAGACAAATGGATACATAAACAAATGTGGTGAAGAAAGATGATGTGCCCAGCTATTAAAAGATATAATGTCTGGGAACCCAAAGACTTGAAGGTAAAAAAGTGGTGAACTAGCTCATGAGCAACAAAGTCCACATGGAAGAAGCACAACAGACTATGTATCCACGAGGTGTTGAAGGGATCAGGTACCAGGCATCAAAGAACAAAAAAAATCATATAATTGTGAATGAGAAGAAGTACAAATTGGGGACCCAAAGTCCATCTGTAGACAACTGGACGTCCCCTTGCAGAAGGATCGTGGGGAAGAGATGAGTCAGTCAATAATGAAACATGCAACTTTCCTCTAGTTCTTCAATGCTTCCTCTCCCTCCCCACTTTCATCCCTCACTATCATGATCCCAGTTCTACTTTCCACATCCAACTAGACCAGAGGAGGTGCACTGGTACAGATAGGAACTGGAAGCACAGGGACACATGAGTCCTTCAGGACCAGTGGTGAGCGTGGTGTCTCTGCAAGTGTGGAGGCAAGGAGGGGTAGAAAGGGTGTACCAATTACAAGAATCTATATATAACCTCCTTCCTGGGGAATGGACAACGTAAAAGTGGGTGAAGGAAAATGGTGGACAGTATAAGATATGACAAAATAATAATTTATGAATTATCAAGGGCTTATGAGGGAAGGGGAAGCATGGAGGAAGGGGCAAAAATGAGCTGATAACAAGGGTTCAAGTAGAAGGCACATGTTTGGAGAATGACGAGGGCAACAAATGTATAAATGTGCTTGACACAATGGATGGATGGTTTATGAGTTGTATGAGCTCCCACTAAAGTGATTTAATAAAAAAGAAGTGGTAAGTTTGAAAATGAAGCCCACAGTGACAGACTATGCACATCATTTTGCAAGGAAAAAAAAAACCCTATTTTGTATCCTAATTAAAGAGGACTCATGATTGACTGTAGAAGTAATGGCAATACCATGGACATCTCAATTGGTTTAGTTTATTAGTGTGTCCAATTCTGGCAGAAAAATTGAGCAGATTTTCCACTGGATAGGTGTCAGCACTGTTAAACCCAGATCCACTACAGACAAAAGCAGAACTTTCCATGGAAAATTTAAATAAGTAGGATAAAGATCTTGATGCATTTCTTGGAAGAATTCTAATGCGATGAAACTTAGCTGTTCTAGTGTGGTCTGGAAGATATGGTACAAGCAAAGTAATATCTACCAAGAGGTAGAAGTGGTTCAGTCAAAGCAAATGTGACCTCATCAAGAACAAGATGAACAAAAGTCAAGGCAACAGATGTGTTAGGGTGTCCCAGGCAATTTCCACTTTCTGGAGAACCAAGGACTGAGAACATCCACTCATGGTGAGCATCTTTTCATAAAACTGCCCAGGAAAGCTGTACCAGAGAGTCCTTCTCCACCAGTCCAATGTTCCTGCTCATGCAACTCACCAAAAAAAATGCAATTCTGTGAGAGTTTCAGTGACTAATCTTTGGCTCCTTCTGACTTTTTGTTACTTTTTGCGAATCTTAAAAAAATTATAAAGGGTACCTATTTGTCTTTAGTTTGTGAATTGAAGAAGACTGTACTGTTATGATTAAATTCCTAGGAACCTCAGTTCTTTTAGGAGGAACTAAGGGTCCTTGTCGGTTATACATTTGGGTGCTAACCACAAGGCCATCAGTTTGAGTCTCTCAGCTGCTTTGTGAAGGAAAAGGAGACTTTTTAACTCTGGTAAAGGGTTGGTCTCACAAGACCACAGGGGCAGATCTGCCCGGTCCTAAAGGTTACTCTGAGTCATAATTGATTCAGTGGCAGTGACAAAAGTGACCAGTATCTTTATTTACAATAGTATCTTGACCTTAATGGGGATTATGTTGAGAAGGTGTTCTTAAAGTTTTATCTTTTTTTTTTAGAAATCATTTTATTGGGAGCTCATATACCACGATCAATACATACATCAATTGTGTGCAGAGTTTTTTGTCTTTTAGTTTCATATTTCATGAACATTTTGAAGTCCCGTTACATGTTCTCTAGAATGTACCAAATGTTCGAAACCCAGATCAATATTTGAAGGCTATTCATCAACTGAAAATGTGAATGGTTAAATTATTTTAGGGGTTCCTGATTTTGAATAAATATGACATGTTAACACTCGAGCTTATATTTCTGTTGATATTGTATTTATTATATTTTATATCTCCAAGTGCATAAAATTATGCAATTTCTAGGGTTGGAATGCAATTTCATAGCTTTAGATGCCATCTGCATACTGATGTCACTCAAATGGATATGTCCAGCCCTTTATTCTTTCCTGAATTCTAAATATATATAACTGCTACTCATTTTTACATGGAAGATAAGACATAGTAAGACATCTGAAACTTGAGTGCCAATATCAAATATTTATTGTAGTTCACATTGCCCTTCATCTGCCAAATGTGTTTATAATTTGACCCTTTATATCTCATTGAGTGGTTAACACCTATCTTCATTTGCTTGAGCTATGTGCTTACAGTCTTCAATGATTCCACAGTTCCCTCAAATCCACATCTTCCCCATCAATAAATGTTATTTGTTCTCTTATCAGAATATCTCCAGAAGTGAACTGAGACCACTAGTAAAATAATAAAGATCAAGATAAAGGAATACAGAATTTTTTATTAGTTCTTTCCTTTTTTTCTTCATCATTCATTGTCTAATGTCAACCTTTGGACTCTACTTAGGGTCATGATGACAATGACTGCCACCCCAAAAAACCCACCACATTTATTTTATTTTATTTTTTTATTATTATTTTTTTTTTTTTAGGCATCACTGCCCTGGTGGTGGGAGCACATTTATTTTTATTGTTAAAAAATATGAAAGTATAGGATTATTGTAATCTTTTATATGATGTGGTTGCACTTTGGATTTGAGTTCTTTTGAATGTTTTCCTTTCTTTCATTTGCAATGGTCTTCAAATTTTTAATTTTCTCACCTTATAGAAGTTAATGTGATAGCCATTTTGATTGCTATCTTATATATAGCTATAAAAAGAATATCATAGTTCTTCTTTTAACATTATAAACCATATGTAAATGCAGTGTTATATAGGTTATTATATTAAAGATATTCAGTTCTCATATAGACTGTTATTTGAAGTCAGGTATAGATTTGTGAAAAATAGCCATGCTACCTATCAACCAACCAATCATTAAAATAAATTTTCTTTTGTCCCCTCTGAACCTATCATTTTCTTTCTCTTTATGATGTGATAGATTATCACTTTAAATCAAATTGCTGGTCTCTTCTCAGGAAAAAAAAAAAAGGAAAGCAAAAGGATTTAGTTAACTCTGTATACAGAGGCTTCAAAAGTTCATGGGAATGTTCAACCTCTAATTTTCCACAAACATATTTTAGAATGTTTAACCCTGTAGCTTTGTGTAAAAGTTTTCTTTCTGAAACATCTGGTGACGAAATCACGATGGATAGCTGTTATTTGAGGTTATGTAAGACATGCATCTCAGGCAATATGGCCTTTTATAGAGAAACAAGCAGAGCAGGAAATATAATTTGTGAGAAGTCTGAGGTTTTGTGGGTATTTTGGATGCCACGATGAAATAATTTCAGTGGTTTCAAAACCAGCTGGAAGGCCATGTGCCCATCTGCATAAGTTTTGGTGGACCATTCCTGAAGCGCCCATTGGTTCCTTGCATTTGTTTTTGATCAGCTGTGGATTTCCAAGTCGGAGATGCTATATTTTGCCACCTCTTTCCCTCAGATGTTGGAGTGTGTTTGCTGAAACAGCGTTAAAGCTTTCAGTCTAATAAGATCAAAGTTTCGTAGCAATGTCAATGCTTTTGTTTTGTACTGAAGTCTTGCAAATATCACCTTGTTACTTTGTAAACTGTGGGAAATGTTTCCAACAAACGTGGCTCTGAAAATAAGGAAGGGGGGCCTGAGCCCGGGTGGCGTAGTGGTTGTGCGTGGGACTGTGGCCACTGGGTTGGAGGTTCAAATCCAGCAGCAAGGCTGGGCCTCCTACTCCCACCACCAGAGGGCAGTGATGCCCCCAAAATAAAAAAACAAACAAACAAATAAAAACAAGAACAAAAAAGAAAAGGAAGAACCCTCCTATATGGATGATCATATTTTAATGCTAAGAGAAATCTACTCTAGTACAGATTTTTCTTATCCTTTAATAATCATGTGTAATAAGGTTGACTTCTCACTGTTCTTATTTTTTGTGTGTGTGCTAAAAACAAAGATGGAAATTGAGGCTATTTTCTAAAGAAGGTTTTCTCTGGGACATCCTAATTAAAACTGGATAAAATTATCTGGGTGAAAAGTTTCATCATGGGCCAAGGTAGCCCAGTGCAGGAAACCTTTGGCCCTGCCTCTGGGGACATTGACACATGTCAGTGAGTCCGTGTCACGTGTCTTGGTCGCCACAAAAGGAAAGCTCATTTTGTATACATTGACAAGATAGAATTTTTTGTTATCAACAGGTTTGGCAAACATCGAAAAGATGACAAGATTGAGAAAACGGGTAAAATAAAAATGCAGGAAGCCCTTACTTCAGAAGAGGAGAGGATACGAATGAAGCAGGAACAGGAGAGGTAGACCTGAGTGCTTGATTAACCCTCATTAGAAAGAGGTTCTTCTTCGCTTTCTGACCTCTGTTTCTTCTTGTTTGTGCTTTCTTTCCTTTGTTGTCAAAATGTAAACTGTGTCATTTTGTAATCTTTGTTTTTCTGTGGCCATCCATCTGTAGGTGATAGGATCAATACAAGGAAAAGAACACTGTAAGAGCAATCAACCCTTTATTTTTGGTGACGGTCAACTCTGAGGGTTTTCGTTAAGGTCGTTTGCGTAGCAGACAGGAGAATGCATTCTCATTGTCGTTGAGTTGATTCAGATTCATTTGTTAAGGCAGCCTGGATTTGTCCCCTTTGGATTCTGAGACTGTCAACTCTTCACAGGAGAAGAAAGTCTCAATCTTTCTTCTGTAGCTGGTGATTTGGAACCGCTGACCTTAGCAGCTGAGGTGTAGCACACACTATGCCACGTGGGCTGCCTGGAAGAGCACTTTTGAGGAATACATAGATATTAATACTGAATCTATGCATTTATAACTGACAGAAATGAACCAAATTTTGACTCATTCATTGATAAGTAGACAGTGCAGCAAAGAAACACTGATCTAGAAATAGTGCTATAAGGATTATTATACTTAATTTTAAATATCTTGACGTATTATGGGAATAGAAGAGGCTGTTCATTTTCACTGTTATTTCCTTTTCAAACCTGAGAATCCTTTCTCATTTCTTTTCTCTTTTACTATCCCCTTTGTTCTTGTGACCTTTTTCACTTAAATTGTATGCCATCTCTTCCACACAGATTTCTATTGTTGAATCATTATATGCTGAGAATCCCCCAAAAGTGATAAATGAAACAGGCTGCTTTAAGCAGACACTTGAAAACTAATTTTTAAAAATCATTTTATTGAGAGCTCTTGCAATGCTTATTACAATCCATACATCAGTTGGACCAGACATATTTGCACATATGTTGCTATCATCCTTTTATAGACAGTTACTTTTTATTGAACTCTTGGTATCAGCTCCTCTTCCCTCCTCACCCCCCACCATCATGACGCCTTGATAGATCATGCATTATTTTTATTTTCATGTCTTACAATGACCACTGTCTCCCACTGTCACTGTTCCCCTGGTTGCCATTGTTCTTTCCCCTGGAGGGATGCTTGTGATTGTGTGTAGATCAGTTTCCTTCTCTTTGCCTCCTCCCCACCCATCCCCTTCGAGTATCTCTCTCCCCATCCCTTCTCCTGGGTTACATGTGTCCAGAGCTCTTATTTCTTATATATGGCTGTGTACATACTCCGGGCTAGTCCAAAGTGAGAGGCATTACTGGGGTCATGGCGGTGGGGGTGAGAAAGCCTGAAGGAATCAGAGTAATATTGCATGTTTCATCAGTGATTTTTTTGTACCATGGTTGACTCAGCCCTTCCCTGTGACCCCTCTGTGGAGGATGTCTGATGGTCTACAGGAACTTTGGGCTTCTGCTCCGATTTCCCTCCTCCTCCTCCTCCTCCTCCTCCTCCTCCTTCTTCTTCTTCTTCACCTTCTCCTTCTTCTTCACCTTCTCCTTCTTCTTTCCCCAAAATCATTTTATTAACCATTTGATTTTGTTTGTTTGATTGTTAAGTGTCTTCTGATGCCTGTTACCTGGTCCCGATGACACCTCATGTTCGCACAGGCTGGTGTGCTTCATCCATGTGGGTTTTGTTGTTTCTCTGCTGGATGGCCATTTGATTCACTTCATGCTTTAAGACCCCAGACGCTACCTCTTTTAAGAGCATGGGACCATTTGCCTTCTTCACCATATTTGCTTATGCATCCATTTTGTCTACAGTGATTGTGTTGGGAGGGTGAGCATCTCAGATTGCCAATTTGTTAGTATGAGCAGAGACTCAAACTCTGTCTACTACCTCAGTGTATTTTCATATAAATATATGTACATAGTCCAGTGCTTCTATTTTTATGGATTTATGTAATTGCATACAGACCTCTATCCATACTTCTGCTTCCTAGATCACTCCTCTGGTAAACTTTTTTTTTTTTTGTGGGCATCACTGCCCCCTGGTGGGAGTAGCAGGTCCAGCCTTGCTCCTGGAGAGCTGCTGCTGGATTTGAACTGCCAACCCTATGGGCCGCAATCCCACACACAACCACTACGCCACTGGGGCTCAGCCCTGGAAAACTGATTTTCATTGGCGATAAAGAAATTTGTTCATTAAAATCCCCAAGGAATCAGAGAACTATCTGTCATTTTTTGTGATTAGAGCGTACAGTCTTCACAGTGACCTCCTCTAAAGCAGTCATCTCAGTTTATTTTCATAGGTGCTGTGTGTGTTGGGGGAGGAGCTCTGGTGCATAGCCAACCATAAGATTAGCAGTTCAAGCTCATCAGCTCCTCCTTGGGAGAGAGATGAGGCTTTCTATTCCCATAAAGTATTATAGCCTTGAAAACCCATAGTGGCCATTCTATCTTGTCTTGTAGGGTTATTCTGAGTGAGCATCAGCTTAATGGTGTGAGTTATGAGTTGTGCTTATTTTGACTCTCTGAGTTACCCTTGAGTGCAAGGGTTATACTCAGCTGCTACTTGCAAGGTTGGTGCTTTTTGACCAACTTGAGGCAACTTGAAGGAAGGCCAATGATGTACACCCAAAAGGTGCTTCACTAAAAATCTCTCGAAGCACATTTCTGTGCTGTGACACACCTGGATGGTAGCAAGGTTTGAAATATATGCATATATAATATATATTATATTATATATATTGGAATATATATATATAGTTTTCGATAGAATTTTATTGGGGGCTTGTGCAACTCTCATCACAATCCATTCATCCATCCATTGTGTCAAGCACATTTGTACATTTGTTGTCATCATCATTTTCAAAACATTTGCTTTCTACTTGAGCCCTTGAGTCCTCATTTTGCCCCCTTCCTCCCTTACAAACCCTTGATAAGTTATAAATTATTATTTTTCATGTTTTACACTGCCCAATTTCTCCCTTCACCCACGTTTCTACTGTCCATCTACCAGGGAAGGAGTTATAGGTAGATCCTCGTGGTTGGTCCCCCTTTCTCCTCCACCCTGGTTTGGAATATATTTAACAACATAAACTAAGGTGTCATTTTTTATTTTTAACACTTTGGAGTAGAAGTAAGTTTCTGGTTACTTTTCAAGGCCACACAATGTGGACTGTTGCTAAGATGCAAATACAGCTACACCTATCACCCAGCAATTTAGAAACCCCACTTCCAGAACCAGTGACAGCGTTTGCTCTTCTACTTTAACACCTTAAGAAATAACAAGAAATAGCTGTTTATCTCATTTTTCTTTATAAGAGATTAGCCTTTGGCTCCTTTTCCATTCAATTTTCCAATGCCACTGATGTGTTTTTTGGTTAAGATATGTATTTTGATTCTCTGCGTATAGCTTATTAGGAAAAAAGTAAGTGGAAAAATATATAGGCTTTGAATTTATGATAGCCATCTGAGTTCATTCTATGGGTTCTTCCCTAGTTTGTAATTTGTTTTATTTTTTCAACTTCTCAATATAGATCTTTCTTGCTGTCCAACGCCTGGTCAACTTTGACATCCCTTATTCGTATTAATTCTGGAGCCTTAGTGGCATAGTGGTTTGTGCATTCTGCTGCTGACCCAAACTTCTGCAGTTTGAAACAATCAGCTGCTGTGCAGAAGAAGGATGAGTTTTCTATTCCCATAAAGAGTGACACTAAAAATGAAGAGCTGACATGAAGGACTAAGGTAGAAAGCACATGTTTTGAGAATGATGAGGGCAACAAATGTACACATGTGCTTGACATACAAAGGCTGGCTGGATGCATTGTGATAAGAGTTGTCTGAGTCTCCAATAAAAGGATTAAAAAACAAAAAAAGTTACAGGGTCAGCTAGTTCTACCCTACAAGGTCATTGTGAGTTGGGATGGAGTGGATGAGTCTTGAGCGGTGAGTTTTGAGTTTGCGTTTTTATTAAGGATCTCTGGTGCACTGTTGGATAAGGGTTGAACTACGAACTACAAAGTTGATAGTTCGAAAACTCTAAGCTGCTCTGCAGGAAGAGATGAGGCTAACTGCTCCTGTAAAGACAAATAACCTTGGGAATCCTCCATAGGATGCTATGAATCAGTGGGTCTGATTGGAAATTGATCAGTGAACTCCCTGTGACATGTTGGCAGGTATACAATAATTTTGTCATGTGTGTAATAGGGCATTTCCTTGGTCTGTAATATAAACTTCTACACCTAAATAGTTTCTCATTTCTTGAAAAAGGAATAAACTAGGCAAATGCACGAACTTGGATTTATCCACAGGCAAATATGTGACTTAGTTAGAAAGTATTCTGAGCAATAAAAAGAAGCAGTACACTTGCCCAAGTCATGATGCCTGCCAAAGGGGACAACTTCATTAATACTGTACCATTTTTCATATTCTAAATATTCCCTCCTTTGCACTTCAGAATGGCTGCTGCATTTCAATGTGGAATTCTATCAACATTTTCCCAAATACTTTTCTAATGCACACTCAAATATTTCCAGCCCAACAATGATTTTTACATAATGGTTTCACTTGTATTATTAATTTGCCTAAGGCACAGCTCACTTCTCAATTTTGCCCTTAATCTCCGTCTTGGTACCTTTGATGATGCAATACTTCTGGGAATGAGGTTGGTCATAATGAATTTACAATGTACAGAAGGCGTAGAATAAAAATCCTTTAGGGTCAGGGAACAAGTGAATGGTCCATTAAAGAAAATCAATTAAGGCTCATAATTTAAGAAAATTATTATATGCCGACTTTGCATTTCAATAACAATTTTGACCCAGTGTTTTATTTAAGCTCATGCCTCTTGCAATTGCACAAGTGAAGATTACAGACTTACCAAGTCTTACCAACTAGAATGTGCTTCTGACCTGTGACTCTGAGAGGGCAAGCCTTTCTGTGTGTGTCTGTCTCTCTTTGCAGTCTGGCGGTGCTTCTTTTGGAGATGGACACTAGAATTTACTTTGGGAAAAAGAAGGGGTAGACTGGGTAAAAATAAATAAATCACCGTGTATCCTCTCCTCCAATGGCCCTGTTGGCATTCTGGGAGAAGCATTAGGCTACTAACTGTAAGGTAAGCGTTCCAGCCCCTCCTAGGTAATAGAGATGAGGCTCTCTGCTTCTGCAAAAAGGTACAGCTTCAGAACCCAGGGAGCAGGTCCACTCTGTCCCACAGAGTTTCTGTATGAGTTGGAGTTGGCAGAATGATGAGCGGGTTGGGTTGCAGGTATGTTCTCATCGCCTCTGTTCTCATTAGTAGTGAAATATCTCCTGGAATGGTCCTTCTACTCTACTCGAACCAGAAAGCCAATCTGCTGCCAGCAAGTTTTGTTTTTGACTTGACGTAAACCCTGTTGATTTGTTCCCTTGGGTTTCTGAGACCGGACATCTGTACAGGAGCAGACAATCTCTTCTTTCTCCCTTCAAGCAACCGACCTTGTGGTTAGCTGCACGTTGCTTAACCCGCAGCACCACTATATGTCCTTATTTACCACTGTAGGTAGACTTTGGCTGTTACGTAGAAAATCTGAAACTTCTCTGATTGTAGATACGACATATCTGCAAACCAAAATATTGTTGTCCTTACAATTGCATCTACCAACACCCAGTCCACTGCCATCCAGTGGACTCCGACTCATCGTGAGAGGACAGGTGTCTCTGTGTTCTCTCTCTTTTTTTTTTTTTTGACATCACTGCCCTCTGGTGGTCATGGGAGCTACCCAGCCTTGCTCCTGGAGAGCAGCTGTTTCTGTGACTAACTTTTCACCAGAGTAGAAAGCCACATTTTCTCCCACACCTTCATATCCTCAAAATGCCTATATCAAAAATGTAAAGGAGAGTGATTGTGATTAAAATAATTGTTTTCCTATCATGTTAAGATTTACATCAATGGGGAAAGTCAATTACATTCTTCTGACCATAAGTGTGAGATGAAATTTGACTTCTCTCTTATTAACGATCTCTTTTCCCCTCCCACCTTTTACCCGCAGTGGGAGCTTAGGTGTGGGTTGAATGGATGCTGGCCAGGGAGAAGACATGGTGAGGAGCGTCATACTATGCACCTCTGGCTCCTGTTGCAGATTTGATGTGGCACGATGGTATTTCCTCTACTCCTTGAGCAGCAGGAGGTCTGGGGTGCTGGCCTGGCTGGAGTTAGGCCTCTAGTTCTCTCCCCTGGATCTAGTTCCTTTAGCGTGTCAGACATATCTGCTGTTGGCAAGGATGGGTACAAGCATTCCATGCTTGTGAGGATGAAGCAGGCCTGGACAGTATTTCATGCATCGAGTCACTTTAGGTTGGAACCACCTCAGTGGCAACCAACAGCAATGGCCACTTTTCATTTTTTTGGTCTCTTAAGTGTGTTTCGGCAAGAAACCCTACATGCTCCTCTCCCCGATCAGAAAGGCCGGGATTCCACATCTGAAAATGAGCACAATGGCTTCAATGGTCTCCATGACTTCAGGTCCACTTACCACCAGTTCCTAGCAAGTCAGTTCTGATTCATGGCGAACCCTGGATGTCCCTAGATGGCCATTGTCAGGCCTTTCTTCTGATGTGCCATTGGCAGACTTCAGCCTTTCCTTGCTGCTGGCAATAGAGTGAGTGATTGTCCTTCCTGTCATTTTTGCTGTTAAACAGAACGAAAATCTCAATCTATCTCTCCCGATTGTCAGATGTAGCTGTTGACTTTCTTTGGTGTTTTCATTTCACTGCTAGCTCTTTTTGTAGGCCATGGACAGCATAGACAGTAGGTATAGATAGAACCAGACTCGATACTTATTTAAGGCAAAACAAACCACTTTTAAGATCATCTGCTTCTGCTCGTTGCCCCCCTGATGTGGTGGGTTGCCTATCCCCAGGTCAGCAGTTCAAAAGCTTGCGCCATCCTCCCTGTGGGGAAAAAGATGAGACTTTCTACTACGAACAAGAATTCCTGTCTTGGAAACCCCTCGAGGCGGTTCCCCCCCTTTCCTGCAGGGTCTGTGAGTTGGAATTGACTCAGTGTCAGTGAGTTTATCATTCATAAAGGAGCTCTGGCAGCATGGAGGGTTACACATGGAAGGCTAACTACACGGGTGGCGATTCATCTCTGTCAGTTAGCTTATCATGGGAGAAAGAAGAGGCAGTCTGCTTCCATAGCTGTTGACAATCTTTGAAATCCTCGGAAGCCGTTTTGCTCTGCCCTGTGAGGGCCTCCTGCACGCTTTGTAAAGTTGAGGGCAGTGGAAAAGAGGGAGACCTGCAATAAAGTTGACACGGGCTGCAGCAATGGACTCACACGTAAGAACCTCATGCAGATGCTCTAGGACAGGGCGGTGTGGCCTTCTGCTGTTTCTATGGCGTGGAATCAGCAACTGTAGAGATGAGTGCTCCTTTTGATTTTGTAGCATTTGTTGATGCCATTATTCTCAAGGATAGTATTTCCAGCTCTGGGGGGGAAATCAAACTTAACTGCTATTGGCACACTAAAGATATTGACTGTCAGGCAGTAAGAATTAAAGCTAAAATTGAAAAAAACAAAACAAAACACCAAGTTGTTCAACTTATGTCAAAGCCCACTAACCGAGGAATGGTTGTCAGAAAACAACTCTGGGGTGCTTGAGGGACTACCTGGCCCAAATATGTTATGGGATCACTTGTTGTTGGTCCCCATTGAATCTGGTCGAAGCCATGGTGACCTCATAGTGGACAGAGAGAAATGTTGCTTGTCTGTCTCTGTCTTCACAGTGGCTGGTCTGTTTGAGCATATTGTTGCAGCATATTGCTGTGTCAATCCATCTCAATGAAGGTTTTTCTTTTTTGTTCCCTGCTGACTCTCAGCTCCATCAAGCATGATGTCCTCCAGCAATTGTAAACACTTAGACTAATTTATGCATGTTTCTTTACTCCATTTCTTAGAATACGAACTATGCTAATACATATTTTTAATCATCGAGAGGGGACTAAAGAACAATTTTTCTTTTAAATCATTTATCCGCTGGTCCATTCGTACCCCACCCCAGCCCATAGCTTTATTTTACATCTGATGCTAACATCTATCAATTTCTGGAGTTGTTTGAAAACTTTGGGTTCTCTTGACAAAACCATGCCCAGCCTGTCACCTAACTGCATTGAGACAACAGAATTGATTGTTTCATAAAACTCTTGAATTAAGTTCTGAGGGACCCACCAGTCTTTGATGGATTTTGTTACATGAATTTACAAAACTTATTCCTGTCTCATTTTACTTTTTTTTCCCAATTCTCTGTTTTTCTTTTTTTTTCACATGTTCTTCCATGTATGCATTTTAATATTCCATCGTAAGTTTGTTTTCATTATACATGAAAAACTCTAAAGCTGCACAAAATGTAAGCTAAACATGAACCCAATAATAGGGCAGCAGGAGTTTATTGAAATAGGGGTCTATACCATCCTCATTTCTTTCCCTACATGATGCATATGTGTACACACAGTGTTTAAAAGGTTAACTTCTGTGTAGGTGAAAGAGAGGTTGGCGAAGCAGAGGAAGACTGGAAGAGATGAGCAGACACAGTGGTCACAATGTGTCCTGTCTCAAACCCTCACACATAAATGCAGTGGTGGGGATGCCCCCGACTGGACAGTGTGGTTACATTCTGTTGTGCACGGGGTAGTTCAGAGTTAGAATCAACTCAACAGCACCCACCGATGGCAACCAGCACCACGTGTTCAATTTTGTTTGTTTCCCAACATCATGTCAAATGCTTTCTGGAACCGAGCCAAGCCTTTCTACATGAACTGATGGGCGGATTGAAACAAAGGACAGAAAAAGGGAAAGAAGACCTACAACAATGCAACATTAGGTGTGAAACCTGGCCAGATTTCCCATCCCTTGAAAATATTTACCTCAGCTGTTAATCATTCTATGAAGTAAAGTTTATAATGTTAGGTAGCTGACATTTTGTACTTGTCCCGAAAGTGCTAACTGCTATTGTGGTCATTTCATCTATAGCTATACAGTGAGTTGTGCTTGGAAATATTTGCAAGGATCGTCAATGTGCTTAGTTGAAACGTGAAAAATAAAATTTCTGAGTGTCTCAGAGAAATCCTCTTGGTATAGGTTTAGTATTTGTATATCTGTGCAGTACATGGACTTCTTGAGGCTTCCAATTTTTCAAGTGTAGCCACCCTTCAAAGCCTTGTGTTTTTAGTTTTGCATATGTCAGTCAGTGTTTCCAGAGCAGCAACAAATAAGAGACATGCGGTACATACATGATTCTCATCATTGTAGTACCGGTGAAGCCTGAAATTCAAGCACAGGCCAGCAAGCTCAAAATCTGGGAAAGTATAGATGCCACAGTTGGGAGTCTGAAATCTAGAGGGTCAACCCACAAGCTGAAGACTTCAGATTTTTGTGATAGTCTTGAGACAGAAATCTTTTTTCCTGTGAAAACTTTGCTTCACAGAGATGTCTTTGTTCCACATTATGCTAGGTGCACACTGAGATGATTGACTTAAAAGATCTCATCATGTGGTTTATTCCCTCGGTGGCCCATCTCGTGGTTAAGCAGGAGAACAGCTGGAAACCTGTAACATTCAAAGAGGGACGTCAGGCCAGATGATGAAGCAAATAGGCCGTGGCCAAGCACTGGGGAGGGGAGGGTCAGCGGTGCATTGGAACTAGATCCAATCCCAACAACTTGTGCAGTGAGCAAAATGGAAAACGGTACACCCACAAGCATTTACCCTATGTTGACTCCATGCACAAAGGCTCACATGGGATGGAAAAGTCTTTTTATTTCTGTATTTTCAAGTTGTGTTCAAATACCTATGGTGGGGGTGTTCGGTGCAGTCCCACTGATTCCTACTCATGATGGAGAACTGCCCCCTAAGGTTTTCCAAGCTTCCATTTTCAAGGAAGAAAATCACCAAGTCTTCCCCTCTGAGACATTTGGTGAACTGGAACCTCTGAGCTTTCACGTCACCATGGCATACCAAAGCTTCCTAAAAAAAATAGACACGTGACAACATGCAGTGTGCCATCTGGACCATTTTAATCATATGATACAGAGGCAGTGATTGTTTTTGCAATGCATAGGGTTCCTGAAGTATGGAAGGAGACTGGCTCATATTTTTCCTGCCGAGCAGCTGGTGAACTTGAAATGCAGGACCTTTCTTCAGAACTCAATGCTTACTCCATTGTACTACCAACACTCCCCTTTAACTGTTCAGATTCTTTAAGCATTGTGGTCACGTTCATACTTGGTTGTACCTGTGAGAAGACTATTTCTCTTTGATCTCCTTTTAGTTGTTAAATCAGTTTACATTTTCAAAACCAAGAATTCATCTGTTAGCATGAAAGAAGACAGCATAACTTTTTTATTCACCTGTCTACAAGGTACTATTATGAACCCAACCATTTCCTTCTCCTTCCTCGCCTTGGAAAAAATGTACCTTCAGAAGAGTTGTTCTTGTTTGGGGGGGAAGGAATCGGGACACAATTAGAATATGGAAGTCATTTTTCTCCATTCAAATGGTACACTAATACTACAAAGCTATTAAAATAGTACTTAGAATTGTGATCTTTTTCCAAGTAAGGAATTTAGTAGCATATTTCCCCTCTGCACCCCACACTCTACCCCTCAATCCTTTTTTGGGAATTCAAGCTCTGATCATACAGTGGGTTACACAAGGTCAGCTGATCGAACTCATCAGGCACAGCTTAGGAGAAAGATAAGTCTTTCTGCTTCTGTGAAGATTGACCGCCTCGGGTGCACACAAGGACAGTTCTACCCTGTCTTGTAGGAAAGATAGAAGATGGAATCAACTCGGATGCGACTGGGTTTGGCTAGGTTTTGGGGTGGAGGATTTAGCATAGACTCTGACTTGGCAGCTTGTACACTGGTGAGCGACAGTTCTTAGATGTAACTAGCAGGAGGATAGACTGAAGGATTCATGACTTAAGGTACAGTATTTCTGGTACATCCTTCATTTCCTCAAGTGTTTGGGGACCAATGCTGTGAAGCCTTTCAATCAGCTGACTAAAGACTGCTATGAAATTGAGCTGTCTTTTCCAATGAAAGGTTAAGAGGTTTTTCTGATCTTATTGGATGCAATTGGGTACTACTGACTTTTAGAGGAAAGAAGTGCTACTGCTATTAGGAAAAAGAACTTGCTCCTCAGAATTAAGCTTTTCTGGCTGGCAATGCTATAAGTTGGGTGTAAACATTGACCAAGCTAATTGATTACCAGCTCTTAAGCCATATGACTTACTAGCTGCCATTGCATGAGGTCTGACCCATGATAAGTTCACAACAAATAAAACAAAATTCTACCCCTTCCTGTTCTTTCTCCATAGTTGTTATGCATTGGATTTTTGTGGCCCATATATTTTCCTTGGCGGATTATCAGAATTAGATGGCCAGGCCTTTCTTCCTAGTCTGTCTTAGTCGAGAGGTTCTGCTGGTTTGTGTAACGTGGAAGTAGCATGGAAGCTTCCATTCCATGTCAGGTGATAGCTCTGCACAAAGTCTATTGACTGGCAACTAAACTGTGCGTCTGGCATGAAAGGCAAGTGTTCCACCCTTGAACTACCTCTGTCTACCTAATTGTAGCTTTATTTATTTAGAAATCTTGACATTGTTTTGAAGGTTTTACATTTCAATCAATACTACCTTGTTATTTTCCTCTGTAGCAGTCACAGACTTTTAAAAATGAAAATTCCTAAATGTCAATTCTATTTTTCCAATCCTTAAAAAAAATGAAATCATAAATGTTTCTGTGTAATAAAAATTTCATACCTTTCAAGGGTGAGGCAATAGATGTTTCTGTATAAGGAAGCTTCACAGCTCTGGGAGGTTGAGGGGTTTTGTATATAACTGAGTGATTTAAGTTTGCCGTGAATTTTTCATTCTTAGGCATTCAACTCTGCTCTGGATTGAATTTTGCCTCTTCCCCTCTCTTCTTCCCTCCTTCCCCACCAAAAAAAAAAAAAAAAAAAAGGAAAGATACAGTTGGAAGAAGTGTTGCTTCTCATTGTTATGCAATTACTGTCTGTTTTGTGATCTGATGTAATTATTGTACATGTTGTACGTCCTACCCCTGGGATATTTTAAACAAAGCCATGGATACAGTTTACAGGGAGAAATTGTGTCTTGAGCCAGTCTTTCTTTGATGAAACACATGAGCAGTGATCAGAGGGACCCACATCTACTGAGAAATGCTGGCAGTGTAGGACATCCTTTTTACCCAGATTCCCAGTACTGGAAGTCTCCTTTTCCTCCCTGCCATCGAGTAGAACTCAGGAGAACTGTTCTTGCAGGTTTCTGAGAGTGTGAATCTAAGAGGGCAGAAAGCCACATCTTTATTCCCTGGAGTGGCTGGTGGTTTTGAATGACCCACCCTGAGGTTATCAAGCTAGCATGTCATGCGCTCTACTCTCATGGCTCCCATGAGAACCACCTAGAACCAACCTCCGCTACCTGGAACTCTCCATTTGGATTTCCAGCCATCCATTCCACGAGAGAATACCTTCACGTTAAGGTCATTCACTCAGGCTATTTCCATTGCCGCATTACTTGTTATAGCTCAGGCAGTGACTCAGTTGTGAGTTCCTTGTACTTAAACTGGGTACGCAAGGCCTATCCCTGAGAGTTTTATAAAGAAGTTCTATTCATCTTCCCTTACAGCAATTAGTGCTAAAAGCCATTTATTGTAGAAGCAAAAATCATAATGAATAGAAACGTTCCAAGGACAGAAGTCTTGTGTGTTTTCTCTTCATCGTGTATCCTCCATTTTAATTAGAGGAAAGGATGGTGAGTACTGTGACAAGAGTCTGGAATTAAAACCATTAATTGATGTCAAGCTGAAGAGAAACTGTTAGCATGAATTTAGTGACAGCAGGAAAGAAATTAACCTTATTTCTTTATTTAGTATATTACATTATTTTGTGTATTATTTTCGATGCAGGTTCAAGGCAATTTCATTATCATAATGGAAATGACTTTTTTTTTTTTTAAGAAAAAGGAAAAGTGCGAAGGTTGATGTTAGAACATAACAAATTGCCCCAATAAATTCTTTAAGAACGCTTCTCACAGCCCTGATAAAAAGTTTCGATTGCTATTGTTTCAAATTTTCATTTTTTTCTTTTTACATTTCTCATAGAGGGAAGAAGTATTTTCCTAATGGTGCCCATCAGTCTGGGTTGGTGCAGCTGCCTGCTCTAATTTAAACCTTGGGATAGTTAGCTTCTTTCTAAGGAGGAAGAGCTGACTGAAATGGATAAAGCAGTAGACGTCTATTTCTCTTGCTAAGTTTTGGGTTAATCAATTACTTTTGTCATTGCTGAGGTTGTGCCGGGGATAAATGGGATGGAAAACAAGCGGTCTGTTGAGAACAAACAAATGACGCTAACATCCTCCAGATAATTTGCGACCCCAGGGTCACCACAAAAGAATAGAGGGGCCATCCTTTTATAGCCCTGACCATCTGGAATCATTAAGGGCTCAACCACAAGATACTCACTATTTATTTTTAATTGCCATGAGAAACCATACTATTTATTGGGAAGCCACAAAAAATGTTTCTCCCCTGAGCCAGATAAGTCTCATTTTAGATGAATTTCTGCATAAAGAATGAAAATATATAATATGCAAATATAACCTTTTGATTGTGTCGCCAAGTTGCTTGTGTCAGTTTATAATCAACACGATATTCAAAGGAAATGAATAAAGGGCAGGGAATCACTTGTCTTTGTTGGTTCATTTTGCCTGTGTGGTGTCCCTAAGAGTCACAAAGACCGTAGAGCAGTCCAGGTTCTCACTCTAAACTCTTCAGTGTCATTCACCAGCAAGCCTCATTAGCATTCATTTCTAGGGTGAACTTATCGATGCATATTAGTTCAGGCTAGTAACCAGATTTGGTAACCTTTGTGACTACATGGATGCTATTGTTTTAATCTAACTGTTTTCCTGACATATGTTGGCTACCACTGTGCATCGACATAGTGCAAACAGCTTCCGTAACTCCGACGACAAAGCACATAGGTATCTTTAAGTTAAGCAGCACATGCCTAATTTCATAGCCTATTGGTGCTTAGAGAGACACTTTTTAATAAGCACTTTATGTGTGACTGTAAGTTTTATTACCGTATATCCTCGAGTCTAAACTGATCTGAATATTAGCCAAGGCACGTAAGTTTACCACAAAAAGCTGCATTAAAAATGTGCTGAAAAACTTGCCACTTTCTTGAGTATATATGATGTACCATATATGCTTGTGAATAAGCCAACATGGTAGATATGAAGATGAGGGGTGGTTAGCAATAAGGTGTACATTTGCTAAATGAAATCAATTGGTAACTAGGTTTGCAAATATTATCTCATATTGCTGAGAATTCCTTTAAAAAATTGACTTGCTAGAAATCCATTCCGATGAATACTGTCTGTGTGATTTGGAGTGAAAGAATAGTGAAATTCAGGGCCCTTTAGTAATAGAAACTGACTGCCATCGAGTTGACGCAGACTCATAGTGACAGGGTAGGACAGGTTAGAACTGCGCCTATCTTACGACTATTTTGGGGAGTAGAAAGTCCAGTCTTTCACCTAAGGAATGCATGGTAATTTTGAACTCCTGGCCTTCCAACTATTAACCACCACACCACCATGGCTTTACGCACAAAGTTTTGTTGTGTTATTGAGGCTCGCTCATCCTTTGAAAATTAAAACAAGTCCCCTGGAGCCCAAACTGCACCAAGACTCCCAAGTGCCCTGTAATGTGCAGATGGCCATAGCCTTATTTAGCAATGTAGCTAAATTTGATATTAGAATTAGAGTTATTATTTCTCCTGGGGTGATTTGTCTGCCTGACATATTTATTACAATCTAGAACTTTCCTGATAAAAAAAATTGCACCTTTCCATTTTCTTATGAGTTAGGAGAGATGTTGGTTCTCATTCTGGGGCTGTAGACCCTCTTGGGAACCTTGATCAGGTTAGTGGTTACATGTTGGACAGTGATGCATATGGTCGGTTTGAAACGGCCAGCAACTCAGAGGGAGAAAGACTGGGCTTTCCAGTCCTGGAAACGGTTACAGTTTCTGAAACCCACAGGGGCTCGCTGTGAGTCAGCGTTGACCCCATGGCAGTGAGTTTTATTTGGTTTTTATAGCAGTGAGTATGGTTTTAGACACACGTGAGGTATTTATGCTGTGTCAGTGCCTGTGAACACTGCCTGGTGATAGCAGCAGCTCCAACAAATGTCACTGGACCCCTGTGGAGAGGCAATGAACTTGGTGAATTTAAGTATTTCCTTTTTACACCTGGGAAATAAAAGAAATCTGATCACCTGGGTCCAGGGTTGCAGCTGGGAAACAGAGAAATGTGACCTTATGGATAGCAAGTTTGTGAAGCAAAACTAGAGTGAGTGTAGTGACGAGAATTAGGGAAGAAACAAGGAAGGAACAGGCACATTTTGCTTGCAATGGTCTGTGACAATTTTTCATCATTTTTGGATGTTTAATTTTGAAATGATCTATTCACAGTTATAAACACAGTTCAGAAGATCTGTGGGCACTTTGCCCAGTTGCACCCAATGATTCTCCATCTCATGACTATAGCTATTCTTGTCGTCAAGTAGGTGCCGGCTGAGAGCCTCCCTGTAGGACAGGGTAAAACTTCCCCTACGAGTTTCCAAGATTGTAATGGTCAGCATGAGTACAGAGACCCATCTGTCTCTCCAGGCCAGCGTTCGGTGGTTTTCAGACTGCTGAACTTTGCTCATCTCAGCCCAGTGCATATCCACTCTGCCACCAAGTAGAATATTAAAACCAGGATATTGACACTGTTGCAATGAGTGTGTATGTGTTTCTATGTCATTTTGTCCAATGCCAGTACCTCTGCAATCCAGGTACAGTACTAATGAATCATTACAAAGGTCTTCCTCTACCACTGACAGCAGGACTCTACCCACCCACCCACCATCCCTCTGCCCGGCCATATCTAATTCCTGGCAACCATGAATCTATTCTTCATCTCTATAATTCGCCTCTTGAGAATGGTGTGTCTGAGTTGCCTAGATGAGCAGTTGCAAAAAGAATACACATGGAGGGCTCCAAAAAACAAATACATTCTCTCCTGATGCTGGAGGCTATCAGATGCACTTGGAATTGGGTCTGTGTAGATCCCTTCGGAGGGAAATTGTTCTCTACTTCTCCCCTGGCTTCTGATAACTCCTGGTAGCCCTTGTTATTCTTTGACTTAGTAGCTGTGTATGCCTCCATTGGTACATGGCTGCTGTGCGTCCCTTCACTTTTGATGGACATGATGGCTCCCATGGGAGAAGGAACTGCCCTACTCCAGTTTCACCTCTGGTTTAATCAGCATCTTCAAAAACTCTGCCCCTGACTCTCCAAATACACAGGTTCTGCATCACTGGTTTCAACCAATCCTGGACTAAAAATATTCCAGTTGGAAACAATTTTTTTTTTTTTTTTTTTAGGCATCACTGCCCTCAGGTGGTGGGAGTAGGAGGCCCAGCCTTTGCTCCTGGGAGCCGGAATTGAACCTCCATCCCAGTGGGCTACAGTCCCGCGCACAACCACTACGCCACCAGGGCTCAACCCCTGGAAACAATTTTTTTGGAGTGGTCCAGTCATCCCTTAAAGACTAAGACCAATCTTAAAGTACTATTTACATGGACTTTGCCTTGTATTTAGATAGTATAAGCAATTTTAGAAATGATTTAAAGTATGGGGAGGATGTGCATAGGTTACATCTAAGTACAGAATTTTTTACAAATAACTTTGTGTATTTGGGTACATAGGGGATCCTTAGCGCAAACTCTAGAGTATACTGTCCAAACAAGGACTTGCACCCATGAAAGAGAGTTAGGATGTTAGTCTATCTTTTCGGGACACACGTCAATCCATAACATTATGTAAATGAAATCATACAGTGATCTTTTTTACACAGCATAATGTCTATGAGACCCATTGAAGTTGTTGAGTGTGTCAACAGTTCAACTATAAAACTGCTATGGGCGATCGTGTACAGGTTTTTGTGTGGACATGAGCTTTTATTTCTTTGTCATCGATGCAGTTGAGTATCATAGTGTACTTGCATGTTCTTAGTTTTTTAATGAGATGGTTAGATTATTTTCAGAACTCGTACACGAACCCTGGTGACATTGAAGTGTGAATCATAAGGTCAGTGGTTTGAACTCACCAATAATTCCAAGGGAGAGAGATGAGGCTGTCTGTTTCTATAAAGATATAAATTCTCCGAAACCCAAAGGGCCAGCTCGACTCTGCCCTAAAGTGTCTCTGTGAGTCAGAATCATCCTGATGTCAACTTGGCAAATGAAAGCACTAATAATATAGGAGAGATTCATTCCTGCTAGTACTGGATTTTGTTGTTTTTAGTTTTCTGTTTTGTTTTAATGTGATCGAATAGGTATGCCCTCACAGCTCACCTCAATCTTCCTCTGCATTTCCCTAACACTAGTGATGTTGAACCCCATTCTGTATACTTATCATTTGTGTAGCCTCTTTAGTGTGATTTTTCTCACGTTTTGTCCATCTTTAAATTGAATTACTTGGGTCTTTCACTGTGGGTTGTTGAGTGTGCCTTTATCTTCTGGATATGAGGTGTTCATCAGACCTGTCTCTTGCAAATATTTTTTCCCATTGTTTGTATCTTTCAGCAGAGCAGAGACTTCCCCTTTTGAGGATGTTCAGTTTTATCTTCACCATGTCCTAGGTCTCAAAGAGTTTGTTTTCATCTGCAGCATTGTAGCTTTATCTTTAAATACATGATTCATTTGGAGTTAATTTTTATTGAAAATGTGATGCTGTCAATCGAGGATTTTAAATTTTTTTTCCCGATCAAGGTTGATTTGTATGGCTGTAGTTATCTAGTTATTTCAAAACAATGTGTTGAGAATATTATTTTTTTTTCTGTTTGATTGTTTTTGCCCCATTTGTGAGAGATCAGTTGCTCTGCTGGTTGTCTCTTTCAAGATTCTTTATTTTCTTGCAATCATCTCCCTTCCTAGCTATCCCTCTGCAAATACCACAGTCATGGTTATTGGGTACTATTTCCTATTTTATGGTTCTTTGTCACCGTTGTTTTGTTTTTTTGGGGGGGGGAGGTGGGCGGAACTAGTTACTTTGCTTCCCCATATAAATCTTCACTCATCTAGTCTAAATCTACAAAAACCTTGCTGGAATCTTTGTATCAATTTGATAATGTATCACTTAAGCTTATGTATCAATTTGAGGGAACAGACACCTTCACTCTGTTGAGTCATCCAATCCATGGACACAGGACATACCCAGGAAGCATTTTAAAAAATATTGCTACTAGGGTTCCAGTTCATATTTATATGAATCTATTCCAATTAAAACACGAATAAGTCTGCCTCAGTATGCTGAAAAGTGTGACTTCGTACCAGTGCTATGGGGAATACTTTTGTCTTTGTCTCAAGAATTCCCATTAGGGTATCTTCAAGAAATGAATACTTCTTGACCTTGACTAAAGAAGATTTTGAAGTCAGGCAGGAATACAGCTCTTTGACACAACTCATGTGAATACCTCGGCAAATCAGCTAGCCTCTGCAACTAGTATATGAGATTGCAACCCACCCAAAACAACAGTTTTCAGGTGGAGCAAGCTTTTTGTTTATTTTGTTTTGTTTTTTCTTTCAGCATTTTTAATGGCGCAATTTGCACATCATAGAACTGAATATTTTAGTCATTCAATCGTATCAAGGGAAATTGTACAATCAGCACCCCATCTATCTTAGATCATCCCTCCTGCCCACCCACCACCCTATAGTTAAATTGCATTTAAAATGGGTTGTGTCATCGTGGTGCAAGCTTTTTAAGGAAGGTCAAAGGAGGTCTTAAAAATAAGCCAACAAGAAGGAAGATTGTCAACTCTGATAAATGGAGAAACTGAAACAAAAGTCCAGAAACTGGTGGAAGAAGATTGTAAATTTATCATTGATGTGACAAAGCTACTAAAGTAAGGATCTCACGTGGTGTATACATTGCAATTTTAAGGGAACATCTTGGCCACAGAAAACTTTTTACTTGATTGGCACATGCATATTCAGTAGTTCACAGAACTTATCTTTCCATCTGCCTTTCATGCAGAAGATGATCAAAGTGATTTTACAGAGCAAATTGTAAATAGGAATGAGCTTGGAATTTACCCTCATGACATGTAGATCCCCTCAGAAGGGGATCTACTCGGCCAGTGAAATACAAGACTGAGAGAGCAACTCATACTGCTTCTCTGGAATTCCAGAGAGGTAATATTGATAGCTTTTCTTGAAAGATACAGAGTGAATATTAAAACATTTTCAGAATCTTGACAACTACACTGGAGAATTCAGGCTCAGAAAGTTGCCCAGAGAAATCTTTTCCATCACAACAATGCATTAGCTTATTCTTTGAGGACAGGAAGTATTGTCTTAGAAGATTTTTTTTTTTTTTTTGGAAATCCACCCTATAGCTCCAACTTTGCCCTGGCACATTTCTCTTTTTCCCAAACTAAAAGAATATTTTAAAAGAATACAAATTGATTCCATCCAGAGTGCCCAAATTGCTGTTTTGAACTGGTTTAAATGGAAGAGCAAAGAATTCTCCTGGGAAGGGAAAGATAGATAGAAACACTGCCTTCAGCTCTATTGGGAATATATGTTGAGAAATCATAGCTTCACATTTTTTTTCTTTTTGACGGTTTCTACAACTTTCTAGCAGTAATTTTTGACTTACCTTAGTTTCTATTTATTTGGAGAAATGTTCTTGTTTTCAGCATATAACTCCTGCACTCGTCTTGTTAGGTTTACATTTGTTCTATTTTTTTGGCAAATGTAAATTGCATTACATTATTAATTTCAGTGTATACCGGTTCATTGCCTGTATATAGAAATAAAATTGATTTTTGTATGTACGTGATCTCACGTACAGTGACCATCATGAAATTGTTTGTTTTTTCCAGAAAGTATTTTATAGATTCTTTGAACTTTTCTGTGTAGATCATAATGTCTTCTGCTAGTAGGAAAAATTCCATTTCTTCTTTACAAATCGATGTGTCTCCTATTAACAGCCTTATTTTATCACCTAGAAGTTCCAGTACCATGGTGGCATAGTGGGTATACTTTGCTAGCTGCAACGTCAACAGTTTGAAACCACCAGTAGCTCCAAGGGAGGAAGACTTGACTGTCTATTCCCGTAAAGAGTTACAGTCTCAGAAAACCACAAGAACAGATCTACCCCATCCTATAGCGGCAGTATGAGTTGGCATTGAGTCAGTGACAGTGAATTCTGTGTGTTGAATACCGTGGTGAGAGCACCTAGGTGTAGTTTCTTCCAGATCTCAGAAGAAACTATCCATCTTCCTTCATTATATAAGATGTCTGCTATATGTTTTTTTATATATGATTTAGATCAAGTTGATAAAGTCTCTCTCTTTTCCCTAGTTTTCTGAGAACTTGTGTCTTGAATTTCTGTCATATATTTTTATTGATGGATAAATTGTTGGGGGTTTTCTTCCTTGGTCACTAAGTTAGATTAAATGAATTGATTTTGAATATTGAGCCTGATCTATGTCATTCTCTTAAATCCCGCTTGATCTTGGAGCATACTCTGTTGTTGTTTTTCGTACAGTCTTATTTGATAACACTTTGTTCAGGAATTTTGTTTCTGTTTTCATGTGGGCATCTTGTCTGAACTTTTTCTTTTTGGTATTGTCATGGTTTCATTTGATAACTTTTTTGTGCTCTTTTGAATCAACATTTAAAGAGAGTTGTCTTTTGGGCTGGTAGAGGTCTACTTCAAATAGGAGCAATAAGCTATGTGACTGCAAAGAAACATGAACATCAGTGTGAGATATTGCTTCACATAAATGATATCTAAGTGCTTCTGAATGACTGTGTAAATTGGTCAGCACATGCTTTGTACAGGAGTCTTGGTTCCACAGTGGGTTACGAATTGGTCGGGGACTGCCAGGTCGCGGATCAAACAATCTTAGCAAATTCATCAAGCATGTCTTCAGCACACAGTTATCTCAAGCCCCTTTCTTATTGATCAGCCTAACACTTTTGTCTTAGAATTTGGATCTCAGGATGCTCAGGTCTGTAGCCGTGTAGAGTGAAGTCGGTTTCCTGAAACGGAGGCCACCCTCCTTTCATTGTTCAAGACATATTATGGCTTGTGCTCCTTGTCAACCTTCTAGTGTTTTGAGTTGTCTGGAGAGACCAGACCCTGGAGAAGGACACCCTGCTTGGTCAAGTGGAGGGGCAGTGAGAAAGATGGAGATGCTTGGCAAACTAGACTGCCACTGAGGCTCCGGGGAATGGATGTTCAGCTGCTCAGCTGCAGGAGCAGGCCATGTCTCCTTCTGTTGGGCACAGGTCTCTCTGAGTTGGGGCAGACGTGGCAGCACCTGACAACCACAGCAAATATGTCCGGAGTGCTTGTGGTTCATTGAAGATGAGTAAGAAATAGCACCTATCAGTAGCTACACACAAGTATATTTTCTAAGTCAAGGAGGCTTCAAAACCCTTCTGAAAAAATTTCACTCGCCTTCAATCCTATTTCTCCATGAACTTTTTGAAGACTCTTTGTGTTTGTTTGTATGTATAAGTGTGTATCTTTTTATATCTCACTTATTGCCTTAAGAAAACACCATGAGTAAAATCCATTTAAATGCCTGAAACTACATGTCTTACTTTCACCAGGTGACTGGAAATATATTTCTTATGAAGTCTGAGCAAGGGTCTCAGCACGTTAATGTCTTCTGTGGGCCTCTTTCCTAGAGACTGTTGGCTATGCTCTGAGTTTCTTGGTTGCTTCTAGAAGCATCTCCCTCATCATCACGAGGCATCTCCCTTCACCTCATGTGCCCCTCCTTTTCCACAGCTCCATTCAGAAGGAATTGGGAGTAGGACACACCTTCCTTTCATTTGACCTCCTTTTACCCCAACTATCACCCAAAGGAAAACTTTGTTTTCACCAAGCAAGGTCACATTCACAGTTCTAGGGTATAGGACTGCTTGATATCTTTTGGGATTGCAGCAGGGTGAAATTTAGTCTATACCATCATGCATTCTTGGTGGTTTTTAAAAGTCACCATGTGAATAATATTTATGTGTATTGTGTTGAAATAGGAAGGGGCTTTAAAAGTTTGTGGGGGGAAAATGAAAGTAAAAGATAATAGAGCCGGACTGAGCCCCAGTGGCCTAGTGGTTGAGTGTGGGACTGCGGCCCACTGGCTTGGCAGTTCAAATCCAGCAGCAGCTCTCCAGGAGCAAGACTGGGCCTCCCACTCCCACCAGAGGGCAGGGATGTCCCCCTCCCCCACAAATAAGATAATAGAACCTTTATATGCCTAAGGAGCCCTGGTAGTGTCATCCAGTAAGTCTTTGACTGTTCACCTTAAGGTCAGAGATTCAAGTCCACTAGCTACTCTGCAGGGAAAGGATGAGGAAGCATGCTCCAATACAGATTTAGAGCCTTGAAAACCCTGTGAAGGGATGCTGTGATTCAGAATCTTCTCAAGGGCAGTGGGTTTTAAATATTAATTTATATATTACCTAAAAAGTATTTTATTCTTGTGCATTGTATTTGTTTACTTTTAACCGGGAAGTATTACTGGGATATATTTTACAATCATATTAATGAGAGCTGTATAATCATCCCCAGCATCACCCTCAACAAATACTTTCTTCGAGTACCCACTGTCATCAGTTCCCTACTTCTCTCTCCAAATCCCCCACCATACAGTCAACACAGCCACTGTCTTCATAGATCTGCTCATCCTGGATTTCATGGGTAGAAAAACAGGCAACTAAATAGAGAAAAACCAAACCAACAAACAAATAAATGGTGCACTCTACATGATAGCAAGGCTATTCACCTCGCTTATCTGTGGTCAGAGGGGATTTACTGGAGGCTTAGTCCACATCTGGACCCTGAAATGGATTTTGGACTCCCACTGTCATCCAGAGCCTTGCAACTCTCTATAATTTAAACACTGACACTATCCTCTTCATGGGGTTTGGATTTTATCATTCATGATCCTTGGATCACACAGGCCAGTGGTGTGCTTCTCCCCTGTGAGCTCATTTGATGCCTCACTCAAAAAAGAAAAAATAAAGACGTCTACTAGAATGCCAGTTGATTTGAGCCAAATATTTAGATGGTTAATATGTGTGTAGTACTTATAAAATTTAGCTACACACAAAAAATTGTTCAGGAATAAGTGGCATGAAAATATAATGTAATGACACCTCCCCCCCCACACACACAAGTTGTCATTTTAATCATTTTAAATATATAGTCAGTGGTATTAATGATGTTCACCATGTTGTACTACCATCCCTGATGAATTTCTTAAAAGTTAATAAGTGGCTGAGCCATGGTGGCATAGTGGTTGTGTGCAGGACTGCGGCCCACAGGGTCGACAGTTCAAATCCAGCAACAGCTCTCCAGGTGCAAGACTGGGCTTCCTACTCCCACTAGGGCAGTAATGCCACACACACAAAAAAAGCTCATAAGTGAAATTTCAAACTTAAGACAAATTATGCATTTATCTTATTGACTTATGTGACTGCTATCTGAAATGACTTTTTTTTTTTGGACATTGATGTTACCTGACCATCTACATTGAATCCAACTGAACTTTCTTCCTATTCATCTTTCTAAAGCTGCACAAAAGAAGTCTATTTATAACACCTTGAGTCAAATGCTTCAAAGTGCAATACCCAGAAAAAGGTCAGTTCTCTGGTTTCAACTTTGTCCTAATTTTGCAGGATTCAAGCCAAAACTCGAGAATTTAGAGAGCGGCAAGCTCGAGAGCGTGACTATGCCGAAATCCAGGATTTCCATCGAAACTTTGGCTGCGAAGACGACTTGATGTTTGGGGGAATGTCTTCCTATGAAGGTTCCATGGCTCTCAACGCCAGACCCCAGAGCCCAAGAGAAGGGCATCTGATGGATGCTTTGTATGCTCAAGTGAAGAAGCCCCGGAATGCCAAAGCTTCACCTGCAGACAGGTAGGCTCCGGGAGCAATCAGTGTATTTCTTCCACTTCAGCCTTTCTATAGTTTTTGACAAGGAAGTAAGTAGATGGTTCATCGGCCTTCAAACCAGTCTGTCTTTTATTAATGGCCTTTTAAAATGCCTTTGTGCCTACAAGTATTGAGTTTATAGAAATTGAAGCCTAACGGATGGAAGGGCATAAGTCTTGATAGCGTTGCTAATGATTCCAACCTCTTTCATCTTGTTCTTAAAATGGTGTTATGTCTGAGAATCCACAGCCAGTCTGTAACTCAAATAAAAACCAAACTTATGAATTGAAGGCCCTTCTCCTTAAGCAACACTGTCTTTCATTAGTAGAAGACTAGAAGGGCCTTGAATTATAATCAAAATAGATGGGGAGTGACATGATTGTCCCAATTCTGATTCTGATGGGCACTGTGTGTGTGTTCTCCTACTGGCTGAATTGTATACTATGAAGAAATTAGCAGACAGGATGTATAGTCTAGCTAGTCTTCAAAAAATACATTAAAGCTGAGGTCTAGACTGTGTATGTCGCTATAGCATGAAGGAGCTGACCTTATTGACTTAACCGTATATGTTTGTCAGATTCCAACGTTATTGATTTGGAAACCAATTTGGATATATTTCTATAGTGAAATGCAATGTCACAGAGAGTTTGACTCATGAAGCAATGCATGTTCATTTTCTCTTATTTCAAACTCTGGAGCAGTATGAACACAGCGCAGATCCCATCACTTCTCATTTTGGTTCCTTGAAGTAATCCTTGTTCTATAGGCAGAGCTGGCCTTTGGATATTAAAATCCAAGATTCCACTCGGGACCAATAGTTCCTGAGCCATCGGAGGCCTCACTGTTCACCTGAAGGAGTTAACAACTCACTGCTTGCTGGACCTTCCTCCAGAATCTTCCCCTCAGGAATTCTGGGGTGGAAGCTGAGCTTTTTGCCTTTCTTACAAGTTTCTGGATCTGATGCTGCTGTCCCTGATTCTGAGGACTGGAATATGTATCCTCTGTGAGATGAGAAGGGCTCTGGGATGCTGTCACCTGTGGGATCCATGTACTGTTTGTCTGGTACTTTTTGAAAGCAGTTGGTATTTTCGATTCTCCCAGCTCTTTTAAATAGACTTCTTGCGAATGTAAGAGGTTGCCCTCAGGCAAACCCAGAAGGAAGTGTTTTCGATGCATAGCAAATGGAGAAGCAGATGTGAAGGTATAGCTCTTGTCTGGTTTTTCTTTGGCTCTCTCCTGGGTTTGTGTTCTAGGGTTTCCTGATGGTTTTAGGAAAGAGGTATTTGATGTTGACTGTAATGCATCAATTTAAGTTAACAGAAGAGCCTTATGGTTTATTTAAATCCCCATGGTCTAGTCACCTCAAAGGTTCACAGTGCTCATTAACTAGCAAAGATGTGCCAAGATGCAAAGAATTAGGTTTTCACCATTAACCATGGCTGTTTTCTTTTTGTTGTTGTTGTTGTTTTTTTGTGGGGAGTAGGAGGCACGGCCTTGCTCCTGGAAAGCCCTGAACCTCCAACCCAGTGGGCTGCAGTCCCGCGCACAACCACTACGCTACCGGGGCTCAGCCCGACCGTTTTCTTTTGAAGTATTCTTGTTTGGTTTCTGCTGTACTGTTGACATAGGCAAGCAAGCCTACAAAAACCTAAGCTCCGATTCCAACTCCGAGTCAGCTCTGTCGGACCAAGTAGAAGTGCCCTAGGGTTCTCAAGGCATCAGTCTTCAAGAAAGTGATTGACACACTCTCTCCTAGGAAGTGGGTTGAGCGACCCACTGACTTCATTTATCAGGTCTGTATTTGACACATTGAGTCACCAGGGCGCCTTCGAACTTGTGTAGTCTCAAATAACACTACCTGGTTTTTATGTAGGTTCCCATATTCGTGGTGGGGACCACACAGTATTACCATAATAAGAACTATGGCATGTATGCAGGAAGCTAACAGGTTGTAACGAGCGTGAGAAGTGCTCGGAATCTAGTCATCCATCAGGACTTGTTACAAACTTCTCTCAGGGCGGTTAACAGATGCTCAAAGGGCTTGCCCTTCTGTTGACAGCCTCCACCTGGAGGTATTCAGCTCCAGCTCCGAAGAGTCCGCAGACCCAGAGCCCCCAATTAAGTGACCAGAGGCACCCCACTCCAGTGAGCCTGGGCTAAAAGGCATTCCACTCCACCTTTGTTGACTACCCAGTCCTAGCTCTCAGAGAAGTGTCCAGAAGCTCCTCTCACCATTAAGCCTCCATCTAAAGGCTCTCATCTCCCTGTCCATGTCTCTGGAGGCCCAGCTCCCTCCCTCCAGTGCCTACCAGCACTCCATTCTACAAGGCACTCAGTTTGACTTCCTCTGGGCTGTGGAGTCCACCACAGTTTCACTCTCTTACTTCTGGTTCTACTGCTGCTCCTCTGATGTCGCTGCTGCCATCCTGATCCAGGAAGTTCACTGCACAGAGATCGCTGATTCAGAGGATGCACCCCACTTCTGCCTAGTTGGGAGATCCCTCCTGCTGCTTCTCCAAGGACTAATTCTACATGCAACAGGATGACATCCCAATGCCTTCTGCTTTCACTCACTTGAGATGGATCCTAGCAGTATCTCCCCTCACCTTCACATCTGACCCACGCAGGGAAATGTCATTTGTTGCATGCTGGAGACGTGGCCTAGCAGCACTCCGTTAAATAATTCACTGCCTCTGCAGTACTGTTGAAAGCAGCTTGTAGAAGATCAAACAGCATGTGAGGGCCCTAAATGTCTCAGCTGCTAGCTGCTGGCTAGTTACAGAGAGAAACTGGAAAAAGCAAATTAATGTATTATGATTGATCATGGACATAGTCTTCATTTTCAGAATCATTGGTATCTAGTTTGGCAATCTAAATACAGTAGATATTCTTATGCTGCCTGTGTATGTAGCCACAAGGTCCCAGCTCACATCAAAAGCAGGACTTCACCGGAGCCTCAGCTCCAAAAGGGCTACTTGTGATGCACAGCTCCAGAGCAGAAAGATGCCCAATGGCTGTGTTCCTTAGGTTTTCCAGGCTGGGATCTTTAGGAAGCTGTTGCCAGGTCTGTCTCCAGAATCACCTCTATATGGCTTAGAATCTTCCTCCACTCAGTTAGCAATGAGCCCTTAACCTTTTGCACCACCGAGGGCTACATCTGCCTGTGCTACCTGGGTCTAAAGGTCTCCTGAGGGTTTCTGTGCGTTTCCCAGATGGCTCACTGTATCCCTCTGCTTCATGCTCCTGCATCCCTGCACTCTGCTGGGTACCACGCTGACCTCAGCAAAGGGAAAGACACACAGACAAAAGCCAGTGAAACTAGGTCTCCTAACTCATTTCCTTCCAATAGTCATCAAACAGACCATCCGGAGACTTTTGTCAAGGGGATAAATCACTCACCATCAGAACTCTGTCTTCATTTCTGTATTCAGTGCGCCTTCGCCTGACCCAAGCACCTTCCAGCACTTAGTGCAATATCTGTGATTGTTCAGTTTTATAGACTTGGGCTCCAGAAGGTGGCTGGACCAGAGAATTTCCCAGAACCTTCCAAAACCAAAGAAGGTGTGACTTTCTTCTTCTTCTTCTTCTTCTTCTTCTTTTTTTTTGACTCTCAGCAATTTAATGCTTGTATTTTGTGTGTGTTTGTTTGTCTTAATTCTTATTTTGATCAAGAATGAACCATCATTAAACAGTGACAAGTGCTACCACAAAAACATAAGTGTGGGAGGTGTCTTCCCTCAGCTACCCACAAGTGAATGTGAATCAGAATAAGCGATGTTGCTTTGACCTCTTCTGACTTTTCCTGTCAGAGAGAAAACGACAAGAAGAGAGTTTCTCAAACATGAGAAGAGAGAGAGAGTCTGTCTCTTTCTCTTTTTTTTTTTAAGGGAATACAATCTCTTGGTACTACACTATTGAATTAAATTGTTTTGATTATAATGTTACTTAAATATGTATAAAAATAAAATAAGACCGAACTCCGTCTGCGTATAGCCATTATACAACTATAAAACCAAACATCTTTACAAATTAAATACAAACAAAATGGCAAAACCATTACATTCAAATGAAGAACATTAATTTAATGTGGCCAGTAATGTGTATTTGTGTTTTTCCCTTTGGATCTCAACCCGTGCACAAATCACGGACGTGGTCGTGTTTATAACGTTGCTGGAGCAGCTGAGTGTGGCTTTCCTGGCCCCACATGCCCAGCACAAATGCATTTTGCCATTACTGGCTCTCTTAGAGGCTCACAGAACCTTTGGATGATGCCTATGGCCAGTGGCCTTTGGCCTGTCCGGAGTACGGATGGGGCTCTAGAGGCGCAGTGCCTACCTGTAGGACTGCAATCCAGTTGGTCAGCAGTTTGAGACTACCACTAACCCCTTGGATGAAAGACTGGACTTTCTACTCCCATAAACAACTCCAGTTTCAGAAACTAATGGGGTAATTCTACCCTGCCTGATTGAGTCGCTATGAATCAGCTAAGACTCAGTGGCAGTGAGTCTCTCCCCCCTCTCCATGGTGCACACGCAGCCAGTCCAAGTGATCAGCATTGACTTGAAAGCAGGTCTTGGTTCTTTCAAATGTAAGTTTTCATTCAGGCCTCGCAATAACTCTCCTACCATGCAACCCAATAAGTATGCTTGGATTGTTTTCATCTAATATAAAGTTAGCTATCAATGTGTTTTAAAATGATCACTCCAGATAGGAACACACAGTTGGAAGCTTCTCAGACTTTGCCTGCTGATTTGAAAAAATTAAGAGCACTTCAAAAAGTTCAGGGAAAAATGGAATTCAAAGATAATGGAATTTTTTTTTTCTCACACTTTTTGAAGCCGCTCTCTTAGATATGTGAAAGATACTTCTACTTATTGAGTAAACACCACCAACCTTTGGAATCAGTACCCTGTGACGTATTATTATTACGTTTCATTACCTTGTGAGCATTGCAGCTGTTATGGGACTTTCCGGGCTCAGTAAGAAAGCCATGTTCCAAATTTTATTGCTTAATCATCTTGATTGATCTTCCAGTCAGAAATGTGGCCCTCGGAGCACCACATGGAAACATCAGGGATCATTTACTCAACGCTGTGAATTTGACATGAGCATGAAGCACTTTCTTAATTTCCCCCTATTATCTGTGAAGAATCTTTTCTCAGCTGGCATCATCCTATGCCTAGAACTATTTCCATACCTGTTCCATTTGATGGGTAAATGAACTATTTTCTGATTCTATGCCTTGGTCAGAGGGCTATTGTGAACACTGCCGACGCACACCCTGGGAGCATTTTGATGTTGTTGTCTTGGGCGGCTACAGAAAGAGAAGTAGGCCATGCCCTTCTGCTTTCGATGAAAAACAAGACATAATCTCACAGATGATGGTGACATATTTATTGTTTTATTCTGCTCATAGCTACGGTCCTCAAAGTACTTGAAAAATTCTTTTCTGAAGGCCTTTTCTATACTCCTGCCATCAAGGGCATCCCAACTCATTGTAATTCTATAGGGGGAGCAGAGTTGCCCCTTTGGGTCTCTAAAACTTTAAATCTTTGCAGGTGTAGGGAGCATTGTCTTTCTCCTGTGGAGTGGTTTATGGATTCGAACGGCTGGCACCACAGTGCTACATCGTGGCTAGCAGCACAATGCGTGGCCCCCTATGCCACTGGGCTTCATAGTCTATGTTTGTTTGGAAGAGAGTGGGTTGCTGAACCTTCCACTGGCCCGGAAACCTCAGCCCATGTCGGGGGTTGGGGGCGTGGGGCTGCAGTTTGCCTCATCAGAATCTTTGCTCCCCTTCTTCCTTACTTAATAGCAACCCAATCTGTTTCAGCTGGCACTTGGCTCGCCTAAAAACATCCATGTCCGTGCAGGAAGAGATGACTGGGGGATGTAGTTCTGATGAGTGAGTTACAAGTGACTCTACTGGATGAGACATCTGGAAAGCCCCTTGCCTTTCCCCCTCTCATTAAAAGAGGGGAGGTTCAACTTTTGTTCTTTGCTGTCCCTTCTCTGTGCCTTAGATTTGGATGGCTGCTCTGTGGCAGGACTTCCTCACAACCTTAAGGAGAGAGGGATGCTGCCTTGGCCCTTGAGAAGCTGTCCCACCCTGGCGCACTCTCCCCCCCCCCCCCCCCAACTCCTTGTCACCTGTGAGAAGTTCATCCCTGACTTTTTTTGCCAGCCTCTGTCTCATGTCTGATGGATGGAGGTAAACACCCTTCAGAGTATAATGGATGATGCACAGGAAAGCCTGAAGGGAATCCCTTTTAGATGCAGGCTGTTTCCATAGTGGAAAACTATCTCCTAGTCAAATCATCTCCAAAGCATTTTGTGATAGAGACATTCTAGAATGTATGGATTTTGATAAGAATTATACGAGCCCCCAGTGAAATGATTAAAAAAAAAGAAAAAAAGAAGAGATATACTAGACAAACTTCACCAGTCTTGCTCAATTGGCTTTTCTGCCTTTCCTGTTGTTCAGCCTCGATTTGCATAAAGGTTATCAATCAAATGTCCCAGAGTAGTCTTATGTTTTTTAGATCATGTCCTCCCCTGTGACTCCTATCTCCAACTGCAATTCTGTTATTATGCAAAAGATAGTTGAGTTGAATATGCAAGAGAGAATGGATTATGGCACCAGCCTGCCTGAGTTTGAGTTTGATTCTGGATGCTTCCCACATCAGCTCGGTCTCACCTGTGCTTCATTTTCCTCCCTTTAAAATAGGGACCATAATGCTTGTCACCTCATTAGGCTTGTGAAGAACGAATTTTGTCAGCATAATAACAAGGTCTCAGCGCCGTGCCTGGTCCACAGTTTGCACTATGGAGAAATTTGTTCTTGTTGCTATTTGTTAGAAAACGGCTTTCTACTTTCAAGCGAGGACCCACAAATACAGAGAGAAGCAAAGAACTCCACTGAAATGAATCAAGATGTGTTTTACTGCTTATATGTAATGTCACCATAAAAGTAAGGGATACTCTCTCAATGGTTAATTAGCCCCCCAAACTACACCAACACCGAGCCTGGTGCAACTCATAGTGACCGAGTCGGACAGAAGCGAACTGTTCCTGTACGTGTCTGGGGTTATCGATCTCTACGGGACTAGAAAGTCTCATCTTTTCCTGCAGGATGACAGGTGGTTTCAAACTATCAACTTGGTGGTTAGCAGCCCAATGTGTATGCAGCCCACTGCACCACCAGGGTTCCCCTTGAATTATATTCTCCATAAATCATGACCAGTCATGACCATCGCATCATGACCAGTTTCCGCTCAAAATCAGGACTGACTAAACTCACCACGAGGCATCGGAGATGGTGTCTACGTTGTAAATGCATGGAATAATGGCCTGGATTACAAATAAGTGCCGGAAATCCACCCCCAGGGATCAGCTTTCAGCCCAACAATACACTAGGCTATAAAGTGAATGTTATGGAGGGGGATCATCATCCTCTCAGGGACTGCACTTGCAAAAGAAACAAAACACAGAAGACAGAAACAGACAAGGAAGAAGAATTTGTGGGGATGCAGAACCCATGGAGGAAGGGGCAGGAGTGCTCTTATAGTGAGGGAATGGCAACTTTTCTCACAAGACACAATGTATGAATGTGTACGGGACTCCTTTGTTCTGAAAACTTCCACCCCAACACAGCACAGCACAAAACAACATCACTGGCATGGTTAGGGGCACAGTGGTGTAAGAACATGATCTCTCGATTGACATCAGTCTGTCCTTTGGTAATTGGAAAGTCTTCCTGTTCTACTTTCATGGAATTCTTGCTGATTCCTATCTGGGAGTTAAGGAACTTGGACCTTCTCAAGGCAGAGAGGGAGAGTTTAGGAGTTGTAAGAAGCTGCATTGTGGAGTGGTATTTTCACTGTGCTTTAATTTAGCATGCATGAAATGAGCCAAGAGTGCTTCTCACAGATGCAGATTCCTTGACTTCTGAGCCTAGATATTCTGATTCAGTAGATGGGGCTGAGAGCTAAGAATGCATGTTTTAACCAAGCACATCCTGCTATTGATGTCTGTTGCCATCCAAAGACTGCCCAATCCTGCAGCGGCTTCATCATCTTTGTTTCCTTAGCTTTCCAACCTAGGGGGCCTCATCTTTCAGCACCATATCAGACAACATGCCGCTTCCATTCTTTTGGTTTTCATTGGTTAAGTTTTGACATTAGATCACCAAGTCTCTTAGGCTACCTGAGTCTGGCTCTCCTACTGAGAACTGTCTACCACAAGTGGTCCTGCAGTTATTTCAAAATACCAGCATCACAGCTTCCAATATCACCACAGCATACCATCCACCTCCGTTAAATCACCCAACAGACTGTGGAAACCACTGTCCCTGATAAGAGTCAGTTTATTGTGCTCTCCGATATGAGTTCATTTCTTATGGTCCATTCATATTTCCATAGTGGACCCCACTTTCCTTGCCATTCATTAACGTATGTGCTGGCCTCCCATCAAACCAGCGCGTTCTTTCAAAGGTCAACCTGCAGGTGTGATGCTCTTCAACCTTACTCCATTAAGTTGTTCCCCACACCAAGACGTTTCTTTTCACACAGAGTTAAAGAATTTCAATTTAAGTAGTTTGGTATGCTGGGAACACTTACAAAAAGCGTGTTGAAATGCCAATCAGTCATCGTTTCTTTCTTGCTTTCTTTTCTATTTGCTTGAAGACACCGTGCAATTGATAGTTTTACATCTAGACACCAGAATCTGTAATAAAAAGCTCCACAGAAAAGACAGCTCTAATGGACATTTTCTGACTGTCACCATGCAATCATTTGCCACCAAGAGTGCCTTGTCCTCCAATATAATTGAAACAAAATGGGCACTGTACTGCCATAAATCTAAATAGCAGCAAAATAGTAGGCTAGACTCCCCCAGCTTGCTGAGGACACCTTAATGGAAACATAAATACCATAATCATATGCTTTTTGCATGTATTTTACCACTAAAGAGAAAATGCCAATTTTGAAAGAAAAGACCTCTGTGAACTTGTCTCTCCATTCCTCCTGTTCCCCTCCTGTCCTCTACCCCCAAGCGGGTTCGTGTGTGTGTGCACGCACGCACGCACACACTCACACACACACACACACATTAAAACTGATATCCAGTTTTGTCAAAAGGAACTCTGGCAAACAGAACAAAATGAATTGTCTTAGGTCCAGGCAGTCATTAAACATGTGCACTCTTAAAACTCTTGGGTCACTCACAAAGTTGTAACTGCCCTTCAAGAAAGTAGATGCTGCTTGATGGATGTACCTTTGCTTAGTCTTCTGTTTCCTGGCTTTTCTTGAAGTGTGAGGAGTGAATTCTTCATGGTAGCAAATCTCATTGTAACTTGGGTTAACAATTTGGGGGGCCTAGCTAATTAATGTACTCCTAACCAACCTCTCAAGGGCCCTGGTGATGTAGTGGTGACTGATTGGACTGTTAACTGCAAGTTCAGCAGTTCAAAACCACCAGCCTCTCCTTGGGAGACAGTCAGGACTTTCTATTCCTGTAAAAAGCTACAGCCTCAGAAACTCACAGGGAAGTTCTGCGCTGTCCTACGGGGTCACTGTGAGTTGACATCTATGAGGTAGCAATGAGTTCTATAGGTTTTGAATTGAGCTCCCATTTGGAGGCCCTTAGCTCTATTTATGACCCTGACCCACTCCTTCTCCATTTACTTTATCAAAACTTCCTCTTCCTTCCATATGCTCCTTAGCTGCAGATCTAGAATCCACCAGCCTCTATGCCTAACCTGGTTCCCTCTCCTCCCCTGCTGAAGACTGGGTCTTCTTGTCCTTGGCCAGTTCTCTGAACAAGGTTCTGGATACCACATTCTCCTCACGTTGCCTTGGCACTGCCTGTGCTCGCACCCCGGTGATCAGCCTTGGTCTTTCCACTGGGACATCTCCACTTAACCTTGTGAACATGCTCAAGTCTTTACTCTGCTCCTTTTATTTTTAGTTCTCTTGCCCTCTTGTTTTCTTCTGCTCCATTTTTTCTTTTCACTTCTGCTTCAGGCTTCTTGAGATATGTATTATGATTCCATATAGACTGTTGCATCTGCTCTCTCACATCGAGTTCATGCTATATTGTGAGCAGGATAATGACCCCTTAACATTTTAAAGAGCAGTCATGTCAGTTTGATGACTGTGTTGCGTTTGACCCAAGCCACACTTATTTCAGTCACTGTATATGCATTAGGAAAGTGGAGAATGAAAAAAGAAGATAGAAGAAGATCCCATGTATTCAAATTGTGGTATTGGTGAAGGAGATTGGATATAGCCTAGATATAGCCCGAGAACCAAATCAGCCTAGAATGCTCCATTGAAGAGAGGATGACACAACTGTAGTTCATTTACTTGGACATTTCATCAGGAAAGACTAGTAGCTGGAAAGCAATGTCATGGTTGATTGATAGAGCATCAATGAAAATCAATGAAAACCTTGATGAGGTGGACTGACATGGGAGCTACAAAAGGCAGTAGACTCAGATATTTCAATGATCGTGAGGATAGCATGGACTAGACACTGTCTTCTTGTCATACTCACGTCACTGGATCATTGGCAACCTCCAACAACAAGGATGTGTGTTTTCTAATCTCTCGGATCTGTTAGGGTGTTAGCCACTATAATAAAAGAGATATTACAGACGTGATTAAGATAAGAATCTTTAGATGAAGCAAAAATAGCCAGGATTATTGAAGGGAACTCAGTGCAGTCAGAAAAGTTCACACACTGAAGGATAGAGGCAGGAGAGTCAGTGAGAAATACACTATACTGTTGGCTCTGATGACAGGAAGGAACTATGCAACAGCAGCATCTCTAAGTTGGATAGGCAGGTGATTTCAGCCCCGTGAGACGATATCAGATTTTCAACCTCTACATTTGAGAGTTCGTATATCTGTGTTATCTTCAGTCAGAGTTTGTGCCCATTTGTTACAGCAGCCATCGGAAATATTCACACCACTTCTTCTAACATTTGTAACACTTCCATAAACTCACAATCTCACTGAAATCACTTTCACAAAGGACAGTGATGGCTCTTTAAATTCTGATCCTTAAAAAAGTCTTGGTTCTTTTGGTGTTCATGCAATGGCTGTCTCTTGGTTCAGCATTCTCTTCTGCCTGTCTTATGGGAAGTTCTCTTCTACTAAGGCAATGATTCTTAAACTTTCTAATGCCATGGACTTTTAATACAGTTCCTGATGTGGTGGTGACCCAACCATCAAATTATTCTCATTGCTAGTTCATAACTGTAATGTTTGTACTGTTATGAATAATTTCTGATATTTTCATTGTTAAAAATTGAACATGATTATTACATAGTGATTAATCACAAAATAGTATGTAATTATATAGTGTGAAATATTTTTTTTCTAATTACAAGTAAACTTAAATTGTCTTGAAGCATGGTGTAGCATGGGTAGAAATCTTAGTATCACAATAGTAAACTGCATTTGCTACATTTTGCAACAGTATGCGTAAAAAGCCAAGGTCAGTGTGAGGGTTGAGATAGCTTCTTTCTCACCAGGTCATCATATCTGAATGTAGGCAAACCTGGCTGAAGATGGATAGAGGAGCAGTTTCTGAGACCACCAGAAATAGTGGTATGGGTTTTCTGATGGTCTTGGGCAATCCCTGTGAAAGGATCCTTCGATCCCCAAAGGGATTGTGATCCACAGGTTGAGAATGCTGTACTAAGGTCTACTAAGGGTTGGATGCCACAAGTATCTAGCTAGGAACCACTGTTTGTTTGTTTGTTTGTTTTTCCAATGTGTTTTTTCCAGTTTAAGGTGTTCACAGGGCCCTGGTGATACCTTTTCTCCAGGCATCAGCTCCGTCCTCACCTTAGAGCTCTGGATTATCTATTGTACATATTTTACTGAGACCTGAAGAAAAATTTACTGAGCCAATTGGTTTTCATTCAACAATTCGTATACTTTGTTTCATGTCTCTGATTTTCATCCCCACTATGTATCAGCCCTCCATTTGACCTACCTTCCTATTCCTTCTGAGCTTGACTCCTGGGCAAATACTGTCTTCCTGATTTTGTATGATTAATTGTCCTAAGGAGTGTGTTCCTCCCTTGTATTGTTGTTCACCTTATTGGCTTGTCTGTCATGAAGGTGAGTTTACTTCCAAGGTGGAAGAGTGAGTGAGGGTCATGGTTCGAGTATTAGGGCTCCCATCAGTCATATCAGAGTAAGCCTGGCGTTTGTTAAAATTTTGATTTTGATGTCACTTGTTTCTCCATTCAATCCAAGACCTACTGTAATCCTTTTCAGAGCACTCGGTAATGGTAAGTGGATACCATCTAGTTATTTTGATCTTAGGGTCGTGAAGACTAAGTTCATCTGATTCATTAGTCCTTTGGATTAATACTTATCCTTGTTTCTGTGCTCTAGACAAGAAGGAGTGATAACTTAGATGGCTACATGGAGGCTTGTAAGACCTCAGTCACTACTCTCCAAAGTAGGCTGTCGAATAGTGCCATGATGGATTGTGTTCTGCCAGCCTACCATGCAGCCCCCTGATATGAGGTCCTGAATGCCCCACCAGACTCAGTGGCAAAAACTTACTAATTTGATATTTGGAATGATTCCTCTGTTTTTATACTGTTAAGAAGGCCTGGTGGGGTAGTGGTTAAGTGCTTGACGGCTGAATGGTCATCAGTTTGAAATTCCCCGGTTGGTCTGTGGAAGAAAGATGTGGCAGTCTGTTACCGTAAAAACTACAGCCTGGGAGAGCCTACGGAGTGCTTCTAGGCTTTCTTGGAGAGTTGTGGAGAGCCACACCGTTGTAGTTGTTTGCTGTGGAGTTGTTTCTGACTAACGGGGACCTTATGTGTGACAGAGTGAAACACTGCTTGGTCCCGCACCCTCCTCACTAGGCAGTTTCCCATTGTTGCAGCCAGTGTCCATCCATCTCATGGAAGTGTCCTTGTATACACAAACCCTTTACCAAACACATTGCTTTTTCTTAGGGCCTTCTATACTATTGCACATTACACGAAAGCTGGTGGCTCCCTCTCTTCTTATTCTCAGTTTTGTTTTCTTTAACCCCCTACTTCACCTAATGCTCTGTTTCCCATCTCTCTCCCCCCCCCCCAAAAAAAATCAACTATATCATTTTCTTGCTGGAGCTTCTTATTGTCTATCTTCAAGATAAGCACCAAGCTCCTCAAATGGTGTTTATGGGGCTGTAAGACTTCCATTTCAGCCTCACCACTAATTATATAAAACTGCTGTATTATCTCAAAACATTATACTTCCCTATTAGAGGATCATTCCCTAAGTATAAACTTAGCTCCATATATAATACATGGGTGAATTAAGTGGTTCTCTGGTGTTACAAGTTCTGCAAATGTTAAATTTTGGTGAGCAAAACAAGCAATCACCATCTATTAAGCTGTTCTAATATAGTTAGAGATACAGCAATTAAATTAAAGTCTGAGGTGACATAAACAACCCAACAAATGAAATCGTGAAAGTAATGAAGCCATAAATAAGGTCACGGCTAATTTTAAAGACTTCTTATTTAATTCCTTTTGTTGATTAACATTGCCCGAAACCACAATTTGTTTGTGGAAGTAATGTGAAGCGGGGGGGTTATTTATTTATATATTTGCTTTTGCCGTAGAGAAAGTTTACATATTCTGCAGAAATATGAGGCTAAAAGGAAAGCCATTTAAGTTGGTTAGCAAGCAAGTTGTCACTTGCCACAGTGTGTGTTGGTGTTGTTTTAATATCTCTCCTAAGTCATCATAGACAAGGTACTCACGCTCTGGTCAGCATCTCCTTGAATCATTGGATATTTTGTTTTGCTTTAGTCATCTAAGAGAAGCTCAAAATCCTTGCTTTGCATGCAGTATGGCAAGATAACATGTCTTTTTACTTCCACCCAACTGCCTGGTTTTCTTGCCCCCTAGACAGTCCAAATCAGTGAATTCAAGTGCCGATTGCATTGGCATTTAGTGGTCTTAGGTTGGCTTTCTTTTCCTCCTTGCTTCTGCATCAGGATGGAATATAAATCAACTATTAATATAAATTCATGAGGATTTATGCAGAGCTCTGTTGTGAGATGCATTTTCAACTTCTGGGGAGACTTTATCAAGACTTGAATCCAAAATCCATTTTTAAATTAACTTTCTAGTTGTTCTAGAGCTTTATGTATGACACCCTAAACCCTGAATTGTGATAGCTCTTTGATTATCCTCTATTTGTTGATCCATAGATTTCTTTCCATTCCCTCACTCTCCAACTCCCCTAGGTGTAGAGTTTATGTAATTTAAAGAAGAATGGTTATTTATTACAAAAAATATACTTAATGCCTTTTTAAATCAAGGAAGTGATTGGGATATTCCTAACTTCTTTCATTGAAATGTATATGTGTTTATGTGTGCAGAAACAAGAAAAATTTGAATTTCCCATATTGTTATAAAACAGGAAATAACTAGAAAGCCCTATTTATAAATTATGTTTGCTATGGAGATTTAATAGTTATTTGAATATGTATTTGAATGTCATATAAAAGGAATTCAATCAATATTGGTACATGAATGACTGGGTATTGATTTATATGTAATTCCTATGAAACTGAAAAATTTTGTGAAGCTAAATTTTCCGTATCAGTTTATGTCTATCAGCATTAGTTCTTCTCCATAGACTTTATTATTGGGTCCTTAGTCGTCTGGAAAGTAGTGGTTCCTCAAGCAGAAAATTTGGGACCAGGTAACTGTCTCATTTTAAGGCATCCTGATGGTACAGGAAGGAGTCCGGGTGATGTAGTTGGGCTGCTGCCTATAAGACCATCAATTTGATATCACCAATTACTCTGAGGGAGAAAGATGAGGCTTTCTGTTCCCCTAAAAATTGGCAGTCCCGGAAACTCACAAGAATCATTCTCCCCTGTCCTAGGGGCTCAGTAGGAGAATTGGCTTGATGTGGGTGTCAGTTTGGGTGGTACAATACTAACGGAAAGACTTGTAACTCACACCCACTAGCCCTCTGTGGGAGAAAGATGTAGCTGTCTGCTTCTGTAAAGATGACATCTTTGGAAACCCCAGGGAGCATTTAACTCTGCCCTGTTGGGTGACTAGTCTTCTGAAACAGCCGACCGGTTCCAAGTTTATGGTCATCACTTCTTTGTGGTGTGCTAAATAGGTATGAGGGAGCAACTCTTTCAGAGCCACAGAGAAGGTGGTAAAGTAGGGCTCTCAGCTCCAGGTTTGTATTAATATTCACAGTGCATAGAACTCTTAATGAAGGGGGTTGGGGGGGCAGGTTGCAGGTGGAATTGGGGTGGTGGTGCTAGGGAACAGAAGATGCCAAGAGAGCAAGTTGTGGCGCCCATATCTCCAGCGATGCCATCCAGCGCCTTGCTGTTGTGGATTTGAACAGTTTCTGCAGGCTTCTGGCAGATGAGGTCAAGACTCTTGAGGAACTGAGGCTTTCTTTTCGTCGCTCAAAATCACCCGAGTGAGTCTGTGGTAGATCTGTGGGCAGAAGGAGGGAGACTGGAGCAAGGACCTAAATCCTAGATAATTATAATTTTGGTTAAAGCGACTTTTTTTCCCTTTTCCGAAAGCCACATGAGCATATTTGGCGACAGAAACTTAAGCTGTCTGAGGTTAAGTCGAAGACTTCTTTCTAAGACTGTAGGCGAGCGAGCAAAGAACAAAACCAAACTGGATTTATAGAAAAGGCTTAAGCCTCTGGTTTGTAAGGTCTTGGTGCATTCCTTACTAGTCACGTGTCTGTTAGCTCTTCTGAAGGAGCCCAGTTGGTTCAACAGGTTACTCATTGGTCCACTCACCACAAGGTGGACAGTTCGAATCTACCAGCCCCTCCTCAGGAAAAAGAAAAGTCTTCCTTCTCCCATGAAGAGTTTCAGTCTCAGGAGACCCACAGGGGCAGTTCTGCCCGGTCCTGTAGGGTGGCTCTGAGTCAGAAATGCCTTGATGGCAGTGAACTTGGCTTTTAAAGCTTCTCTGGAGAAGGGCCTCAGTTACTCCTTCACTATCCCGCTCCACTTGCTGTATCCTTTCCAAAGAGTCATTTATAACACTATGTTTTCTTCTTCCTTGTAGTCGGGAAGTTTAAAACGTGGTGAAATATTTAAGAGTTTAAAATCACTGGACAAGACTGTCTTAATTGTCTGGTCCTGCTGGCACGGAGCCCTCACCAGCGGCTAGCTTAAGGAACAGGCACTTATTTTCTCAGCGTGTAGGAGACTGGAAGTCAGAATTCAAGATGCCAGGTTTAGGGAAGACCTGGGGGTGGGGGTGGGGTGGTGGGGGAGAGACAAAGTACACCAGCCAGTTTCTGTATGAGCTCAGCACTTACAACGTGCAGATTCCCTCATGAGGCTATTTTGTAGACTCTGAAATAGAATCGTAATTTAGTCTTCCTTCTACTAATTTTCCTTAAGGCATCTTCCTTCTCCTATTTTTCCCGAGAGGCTCATCTGTCCCACTCTGAATGAGTTACCCAATGAATTAATCCACAAACCCAAAATGTAGCTTCTTTTAAAAACTCATACTGTTTTGAATCACCTTGGAATTTGTCTAGGATCTCTAGTGTTTCAACTGGGGCAAGGCCAGCTGGGTGGAGGTGCAGGGTCACCCTCACGATGGGTTTGTGAGGTCGCCCACTCCCATCTCACGCATAACCGACACTGGTTGTTGTTGATAGTTTAAAGTGCAGGTGGTGCTCTGATTGTTTTCTGGGACTTTCTTTGTTGCTAGAGTGTGAGTGCATCATCCTGCACACCCCTTCACTTCCGCTTCCTGAGCTAGTACATTTTAAAAGTCAAGCGACCAGAGCCCTGGTGGCCAGGTGCCATCCACAAAAATTCGCAGTTCGAAACCGCCAGCCAATCCATGGGAGAAAAGCAGAGTTTCCAACTCCCATAAAGAGTGACAATCCTTCTTGATATGATTGAACTATTGAATTGTGTGACATGTGGATTAAGTGCCAACAAGGCTATTAAAAATAAAAGAGTTGCAGTCTTGGAAATGCACAGGGAAATGCACAGTTCTACCCCATCTACAGCGCTATGAGTTGGGCACAATTTGATACCTGTGAGCTTGACTTTTGAGGTTTTATACCAGCTTTACTCCTGTGTAAGCATACCAAGGTTGAATGGGGTTGGGATTCCTGAGAGCTAAAGTAGTAACTCAACAATGATGCTCCGTGCTGGCACTAGTAATAACCTCCCACTTTCTTGGGAAGAGTCAGGGCTGAGCTGATACAAGCGAGGTCCACATGCCATTGCCCACCTCTGTCGGGACCCGCAAACAGACCCAAGCATCTCCCTTTGCTTCTTAAGCCTCTCCTTAGGCTACCTGCCATGCTTGCCCATGGCCACCAGAGGGAGGTTTCCTTTGTGCCTTCTGCTTGAAGCCCTTCACGCCTCTCAGCTGTGGAGATAGCTGGTCAGGGTGAGGGAAGTCGGGCCAGTTCAGGTGAGGATCACTTGGCTGGCATGCAAAGCTATGCCTGGAGTGTGACCGGGGTCACAAAAGTCCCTAAGAAGGAGCCCATCAAGGTGCTTCTACTGGAATGCAGGAGGACTCTTCTGAAGTCACCTGGCAGGGGTTGGCTTTGTCCTCTGGGTTGGGGGAGGTGGTGGGGACAGATAAGAACCCCTCTGGGCAGTGATTTCATATTGTGAAAAAAATGAAATTTAAAATGTCAACTCTTCTCTCCCTCCACCTGGGAACACCCTAACTCCCTGCCCTGCTTTTTTGGTTCTTACGAGTGCTTATATTCATAGCCTCCTCTAGGACCGTCCCTGTGGGTTTCAGAGACTGTACCTCTTTTTTTATTTTTAATTGGGATTTGGGAGAACACTTGCACTGTCAATTGGGTTTCCTTTCAAAACCGTGTCTCTTTATGGAAGTAAAAAGCCCCATCTTCCTCCCCCCCAGACTGGCTGGTGGTTTCAAACTGCTGACGCTCTGCTTTGCAGTTCAGCATGTAAACCACTAGGGCACCAGGCCCGCCAGGCGTCAGCACTAATTCCGTGGCGGCAAGTTTGTTTTGCTTGCATGCTTACAGTGTTATGAAGTGGCATACCATACCGTTTGAAGTTCTTGTCTATCGTCTGTCTCTTTTCTCGAGAATGAAGTTTTGTTTGAAAGTAGGTGGTTTTGTCTCTTTTGTTCATAAACAAACGGAACAAGACCTGCATTTCCCAGGCCTGGGCCTTGGTTTTCTCAATCAACATGTTAAATGAATCATTGAATGAATGAATGAGTGAACTAAACCCCCTCTCACCAGCACAGCTAAGGCACTGTGTAATGCAGTATATATCATAAAGACACGAGGGTCCGTATTTGAAATTTCTATTGGCAAAACAGTGAAACAGTGTAATTACTGAGATCCTCGTAAAAATGATATCGACATTGTTAAGAGCGCAGGTCCTAGAACCATTCTCCCACAGTTCCAATCCTACCTGAGTCAATTAAACGTTTTGTCTCCCTGCGAGTGTCTATGAAAGGAGGTAAGGACAGCACTTCACACCTTGTGTTTTTGTGAGGAGTGGAGGGACCACTCCCCGGGGAAGGGACATCGCATATTTGTTACTGTTCGAATTACACCAGCAGCATTCGTGACTTCTAAGGAAGCACAGGAGCTAAAACACGGCCCGTGTAAATTGTCGTTGTATGAGGATAGATGTTCACTTTATATCATTTAAAGTATCTTCCGTGTATAGAAATTTCTACTCTGGGTGCTGCGGTCGATGTCTGTTCTCCACATTGTCCACTGTGCAGGGCTGGGCACCTCAGTGGGGATGTGATTAATCTCCGCAATTAGGAGGCCATTGAATCTGCAGTAATTTGGAGAAATATTTAACTTAAATAGCCGCAGATTCATTTCCCAAACAGGCGACTAAGGTGACAGCGTGTTAATATACACAAGGACATGAAGGAAGACGGTGCCCAGAGCTGGGGGCTTCCATTCGTTCATAGTGGTGGCGTGATCGCTGGCTCATACCTTCTTTTTAAACCCTTCGCTCTGTGTCATAGAGGCCATGTACTGTGTGGGTGGAATAATTAAAAAGCCTCTCTTAGATAGTGAGTGCTGTGATCTATTTAGGAGACCCCGGGTTGGCTCAGACCCGTACGCATTCAGGTGGGCAGTCTGAATCCCCTTGCCACTGGCACCTCGAAAGACAGGCCAGGGGTGCTGTGTGCAAAAGGTCACACAGCTCTGGAAAGCCGGCAGTGGGCAGTTCTCATCTGTACATGTACGAGAATTGCCTTGCCCACAGCCAGGGTGGGATGTTTGAGAGAATGTAGCAGGTGACTGCCTAGACCTCACCTTCTACCAGGAGGTGCCCTGGTGGCACAGGAGGTATTCGTTAGGCTGCTAATGGCTAGGTCAGCAGTTTGAAGCCAGCAGCCGCTCCGCGGGAGAAAGAGGAAGCTTTCCATTCTCATCTAGAGCCAGAGTCTCGGAGTTGACGGGAACGGGATGGCCGTGAGTTTGGGTTTGGGCCGAGCTCGTTAAATGATAAGGAATGAAGAGGAGGCTCAACGTGTGGGAGATGTTTCTCTCTGGCAAAGAACTCTCTGGAGCGATGCTGTTTTGTACTCTCCCATTTGGAAATGATAACGCAAGCATTAACAGGGAGCACGACTTTCTGTTATGACTGTGTCGTTTTCTGCCAGGCCTTGTCCACTTGCCTAGGTTCCGGCGTTCCCATCCCTCATACACGCGACTCTCGTGTGACCCACGGAGAGCTAAATGCCCGTTGTGGAGTAAATGAATGCGTTTGAGTTGTTTTAATTAGCTAGGTGTGATTTAAAGGTTGCTGAAATCAAAAAGGCTCATTCATTTTTCATCAATAATCACTTACCTTAATATTTCATTAGATCCTGCTGATTTGCAGACCTCCTTCTGGGCTTTGATTCATGATGACTGCAGACATAATTTAACTTTCCCTCTTTCTCTCCTTCGGCATGACTCGTTTTCATCTCCAAGACACTGTTAAGATGTTGCCAACATGCACAGGGATGCTAATTGACCCGAGTGTGGGTGGGGGTTGCTTGTTTATTTAAACTGTGCTTAAAGCTAAGAGGTTTAGCCTTTGGAGGAGGGGTCTGCGTGGTGTGTGTCTGTGTGTGTGTGCACGCGTGCATGGGTGTACATATGCCAGCGTGTGCTCAAGTGTGTCAGCAGTTTTCCTTCGCCTTTCAAGCAGCTGATAAGAGCGTATCAACCTTCTGTGTTCTGTTCTGAGTAGAGCCTGATTTATCATACGCAGAAGTAAAGAAGTAAATGACTGGGCTACATTTGAAAGAAAAAAGCATCTGTGTTCAACATACTTAACAAATGATATAACAATACGTGCGCATACCTTATTTTCCAAAATGTCTGTCTGTCTCTCTCTCTCTTTTTGCTTGCTTATATGCAGCCTGTGTTCAGCCCCAGAGACATCGTGTGGTTGTGCATAGACAGGTAGTAGTTCTTGTGCTGCCACCTAGAGACTCCAGCGCTGACAGCGTAGCTCAGAAGCAGGGCCTTGGATGAGCGTGAAGTGTGCTGGGAAAAGGGCCTATGCCTCTCCTTAAGTTTTCCACTGGCTGTATGTGACTTGATAGAAAGACACGGCGTCCTATTCCTGTCACGAGTTCTCATCTCAGAAACACACAGGGGCAGTTCTGACCCCATCCTGTAAGATAGCTATAAGTTGGAATCAGCTTCATGGCAGTGTGTTTGATGGCTTTCAGCATTGGAACCAGAAACCAGCCATACTGGAATAGAATTCACCCCCAAACCAGTGCTGTCAAGTCGATTCTGACTCAAAGCGATTCTATCTAGGTTTTAGGAGATTGCAAATCATTATGGGGCCAGACAGTCTCATCTTTGTCGGTAGGGGTGACTAGAGGGTTTTGCACCTCTAGCTGTGATTAATGACTCAGTGCGATTAATGACTCAATGCTGAAACCACCATAACACTGGGACTCTTTGGACATGCCATAGAACTTTTTAAAAACCCAAAAGCCCAGCCAACTCTTCCAAACATCTGGCTATGTTATTGGTCTTTGAAGGATCACTAATCTAAAATAGGGAAACAGACGCAACACAAATTGAGTTTCTGACTGGCTGAAAAGAAATATCCCCCCCCCCCCGCCTTAATGGAGACAAACATAGCTGTAATTTTGAAATGCTACATGTCTGTCTTTTACAACCTCATTAAACAGTTTTATAAAGTGCATATTATGAACTCTGATTAGTTATACCGGTTTGGGTGGTATGAAAAAATTGCTGAATGTTAAGAAATAAAAATGTGTGCACTTGACATTTAAAATTTGGTAAATGTATAGATGCCTAGGATCATAAATAATTTCATTGGAGGTGGACCCTTTATCATCTTTTTAATATCCTAGAAATTTTAATGCAAATGTCCCACAGGTTCAGAGTTTCTATTGCAGAAACATTTCTCAAACATAATGAAACACTAATAGATATATAAATATCTGCATGTGGAGGATTAGAGGAATATTCATATGTAAGACATTAGGCACCATTAAAACTTTAATTCGGAATTTACCCTGGTTTTTCTTCACAAATTATTCAGCTTGGGGATTTTTGCTAATAATGCTTTTCTATAAAATAAATACTTGCTCTTACATAAGACTTATTAGGACCTGTTTCTTGTGAGTATCTGTGGTCTTAATCATCCTATTCTTTGTTTGTGACGCCTTTGGGGTCTGTAGATGTTTTTAAAAAGAGAATAAAATGTCTCCTTATTGTGTCGACCCTTTAACAATGTGATCCATCACCTCCAGTTGTGTTTCCTGGTCTTTTGTTCTGAACAGGTATGCAGGTAGGGATGGGGCAAGCAGGGTGTGGTTTTGGATTCAAATATTAGCTATTCCACTTATTTGGGTGTCCAGAAAATTATTGAATCATGTTTAACTTCTGTTAAATGGATTTCTATACTCATCTGTTATTTCCCATGTTTTGTCGCATTGTTTGACCATGTGTCAGCTGTGTCCTGATTTTTATATTTAGAAAATATGTTCTTTGTAAGTATAGGTCAGGATCTGTGCTAGAAACTACCCAACTTAAAAAAAAAGAAATACAATTTGTCTCTCTCTCTCACTTTCTTTCTTTCTTTCTACTAAGAAATATAATTTCTCATAGTACTGTTCTACCAGTCTTTGGGGGAGAGTAACAGACGGACCCACACAACACAACCGGTTTTATTGACCATGCTGTTTATTTTAATAGCGAGCCCAGAATGGTTTGATTGACTTTTTAGAAATCTGGTATGTTTGTTACCATATGGACAAGGCCATATCAAGAGTGCCAAGCTAATAAGCCTTCTTTCCTCTGCCAGTGAACCATAAACGTTGTTAACAAAATGCTTTATCGTGACTTGATTCACTTTCTAAAGCTTTGTGGTGATGGAAACACCCATCTCAAGGATAAAGTGTCAGGTATCACGCACCAGTCAGAGAAATTTTCGGCCCCAGAGATTTATAGATGACTAGTCTGTAAAATGATCTGGATCTAGGTGGGGTATATATGAACTATAGGAAAAACCTGCAAGATCCAGAGCTTGTGTCAGCAGGAAGCTGGTCAGAGAAGGAGAATTCTGACTCTTTTCCCTAAACAGAAGGCTTTGGAAACCAACCGAGATTTAAGACCCAGGACCTTGGGTTCTGCCTGCTCTCTCATTCGTCTCGATTCTACCTAGTTGTATTTTAATTTTAAAATAAGACTGTCAGGTTTCAAATGAGTGTGACTTCGTGTCTTTCTCATTTGTCTAGAGTTCATTCTGAGTTCATGTGGTCTGGGGAGCCTTCTAATCTAGCCTGTTAATTCATAGTTACTCATTCCATCTTTAGCTCCCTCCATACTGCACTTTTCTTTCTTGGTCAGGTTTATATTTTCCTTTATATTCCTTAGCACGCACAGTATATTTAAAAGAGTTTTATGAAAGTTCTTTCTTTTTACTTTTTAAATTTCAAGATACTTTCTCTAGGTCCGCTCCTACCGTCTGATTCCCCCCACCCCCAGCTTCCTGATTGCAGGCCTCAGTTTCCTCTATGTCTAACACCTTTTGGTGAGCTGTCAGTCTCTGTGCTTTTTGTGTTGGGCCTCGGTTTGGTTGCGCATTTCAGAGTGTTGGGTCTTCCTGTTTGCCCATTAGCGTAGGAGTCTTAGGGGCCTTTAAGATTTCTTTTCAGGTGAGGTCCAGTGCAGCTTCGTTCTTAGGATGCGCTCATCCCCTCTTTCAGCAGGTGCCCACTTTTGACCAGAAACCCGGTATTCTCAGAGGATCTCCCTCCCTTTGCTTGAAGGGAATCATCCCAATTCTTGGCCTGTATGCATGGTGAGAATTGTTCATCTATCTATTTGGGAGTAATTATTCATTTTCACAAGTTGTTCTTGCTTGGGCATGGGGGCATTACTTTACTCATGTAACCCACTGTTATGGAGTCAGAACTGACTCCTCTATGTTTCTTAACCTACTGGGCCACCTCGGCTCCTTTCCACATGCAGAGTTTGTATTTAAAAACTGAATGCCAGACAGAGATTAAATATCGACGCCGAGGAGAGACACACAGGTGCGCATTTGGGGAGCTCTTTTTCTGAGTAGATCCTGTCTCTCAGGTTGTTCTTCCCACCAGTAATCATCTCCTCCATGTTGCTGTTTGTTAGAACTTTATTAAGTCGACGCCACACCCAACTGCACTATCACCATGCTTGTTGATAGATAGTATTCAGTGATCTCTAGGATGTTCGGTGACTGACTTCTACCAGTAGATCACTGGGATGTTCTTCCTTTCCCATCTTGTGTGGGACCCTCCCACAATCATAACAACCCTAGACAGACACGTGGTGGCAGCCTGTGAGGTCCACAGATCAACTAAATCAGGTCTCTTTCACGGAGGGTGACAGTCTTGCTCCTGCGACACCACACTAGTGAACCTCCAGCCTCGGGATTACGTCACCCCAAGTAAGTGAGACAGCTCTGCTGCTGGATTTCCCTGCCCAGTTCGACGCTCCTGGAGGATTGCTGAACCAGGATCAGCTTGATCAGGTTTGATTTGGCTTGAATGTTGATGGCACGTGACTCTGGGAATTACTCCCCTGACAGAAAGCAGAGGCAGGGGTCAGCCTCCTCTCTTGCTTGCCTCTCCTCGGCTCTGACAGTTCTGGTCTGCCTGGTCCTCGTGTCTGAAAACACGTGTTTCCTGCATCGTATCTCCTTTGCTGTTTGTTGATAGCAGAAAGAGAACAGAGTATTCTCCCTCTGTTGGAAGTGGAACCCCCTTAAAAGAATATCTAAGTTATGCTTTGGCGGTGGGTTCCTGCCATCTCACTGCTACTCCTAAGCGGCTTACAAATACATGGAGTCTTCAGAAAGTTCATGGAAAAACGGAACGGAAAATGAATGGAATGTTCCCACGGACTTTTCGGATGCCTCACTTGTTGTTCCAGCCCCTCTCCACTGCGCAAAACTCCTTTTCTCGTCCTCGAACTGCTGTATCCCTGTTGTTCTTCTACACGTGACCTCTGAGTCATTGGGTGTCGATGGCTAACCCATCACTCTTTTGGGACATGAGTGCATGTGTGGCTTCCCAGGACACTCTCCTTCATGAGCTCTTCCTCCTGTGGGCCTTCTTGGCTCAGCCACCTATTGGGAGTACTCTGTCTTGAGACGTGGAGAAGGTCCTCGGACTGGGTACCATAGGGGCCCATGAGAAAGAGGAAAACTCTACACGATGGATTGGCCCAGAGGCTGCAGCAGTGGGCTCCAGCATAGGCAATATGAGAATGCACAGGGCCAGGGGGTGTTTCATGCTACTGTATATAGATTCAATGGCCTCGGACAGCAGGAACAAAAACAACGTCTGCTGAAACGCCTTAGTACCTATTCTCTGGGCTGTCTCCCTATCTTGTCTTCAGCTGTCCTGTTCATGGATCGGATCCCCAGAGTCGTTGTACATAATCCTGTTGTGTGTTTTGTGTGGCAGACCCTGGTGAGCAGTGTTTCCCAACTCTCTCAGTGCCTCGACTCTCTCATGCAGCTCCTCCTGTGGTGGTGACCCCCAGCCATCAAATTATTTTCATTGCTATGTCATCACTGTCATTTTCTCCTGTTATGAATCATCGTGTAAATATCCGATGTGCAGGATGTATTTTCATGGTTACAAATTGAACATAATGAAAGCATAGTGATGGACCACAAAACAATATGTGATTATATATCATGAGGTATTTATTTCTAATGACAAATAAATGAAATTTTGTCTTGAAGCATGGTTTGGCACAGGTTACTGTCTTCACACCACAGGAGGGTGAATCTGCATGTGGGGGGACTGGCCTGGAGACGGTTAGAGGAGTGGTGTTTCGGTCTCTGAGACCATCAGAAATATGTGTTTTCTGAAGGTCTGATGCCACCCCTGTGAAAGGGTCATTTGACCCCCAAAGGGGTGGAGACCCAGAGGTTGAGAACCGCTGCTCTAGTTACTCTTGACAGCATTGTTCTCTCAACAGAATCAAATGGAGGAAGATTGTTGTGATCGGAACTGTGCTCCCCTCAGCATCTCTTCTTGCTGGGACTTCCGCTGCCCTGTTTCCCATGCCTGTCGTTGTCCCTCTATAGTCCCCACAGCCCCGTCACCACCACCTTCCTGAAGTCTGACTGCAGAATCAAGTCAAAAGGCTTCCGGTGTGGCATTCTTATCCTCGCGAACCCAGCACAAAGAACAGTTCTTTCTCCTGCTCCTCACTAACTCCAGTCACTCTGGGCTACTTCCTGCCCCAGAATGGGGCCAGCATTCTCCTCCCTTCCTCTCCCTGCTGCTCACGCTGATTCCACCCAGTGGGATCACCTTTGCGGTCTTGGTCCCTGCTGTGAAAAGCCCAATTCTCCAAGTGCCATCTCCATCTCTCTGGAATGCGTGGCCCCTCTTCCTTGGATCCTCAACTGTCCCTGCTTTGAACACATTGCTGTTGAGTCCATTCCGATTGGCAGTGATTCTAGAGAACAGAGGAGAACTTCTCCGTAGCGTTTCTGAGGCGATAAATCTCTACGGAAGCAGACAGACTTTCGTTTCTCCCATGGACTGGCTGGCAGAGTTGCAACACCGACCTTGCCGTTAGCAACCCACTGCTTAATTCCCTGCATCCCCAGTGCGCCTGTCTACTTGCTAGTGGCTTCCTTACCTGTCGTGACTGTCTTTAAGTCAGCAGTTCTCAACCTGTGTGTTGTGACCCCTTTGGGCGTGGAACAACCCTTTCATAGGGGTTGCCTTATTCATCACAGTAGCAAAAGGACAGTTATAGAGTAGCCAGGAAAATAATCTGAGGTTGGAGGGGGGGTGTCACCACCACATGAGGGACTGTATGAAAAGGTCACGACGTAAGGAAGGTGGAGAAGCACGGCTTTAAGTGCTCAGCTGCTAACAGAAAATCAGGTCTTTGGAACCCACCAGCCGCTCTGTGGGGAAAGAAGGTGGCAGGCTACTTGTGCCAAGTATGCTGCTGGAAAATGCCTCGTGGACAGGGTGGGGGGCGGGGAATTTTGCCATCACTTCACTTGTATCCAACAAGGACATAAGGGTCGGAAGCAGATCTTACTCACCCCGATAACTTCCAAATCTTTTTGTGCACTTCTAGAGACTGTACAGGTGAGTTTGTAGTGAGAGCAGGAGTCCTGGAGGTGCTGGGGACTCTTCACTGCAAGGTCAGCAATTTGAAACTCGTTGCTCTGATGCGTTCTACTTCAGTAACTAGCCACAGTTATAGGGCTGTTAGAATCAATTTGATGGCAGGGAGTTTGGTTTTGGGGTTTGTGAGGCCAGGGAGTGGGGAAAAAAAAGAAAAATTAGACATAAAAAGGAATGTCTGGGCTCATTTTCGTTTAAGAAGACTCTTCAGAATAGCCTGTGGTCTTAGCATCTACATATGTAGACATGATTCCCTTTAGGAAAACTTTGTGTACAGGTAATTTTAGTAACATACCAATGATATGAAACAGAATCTGTTGCCATATAAATCCATTTTTCTCTAAAAGTCTTTCCCCTCAAAAAGGGATATCATTTTTTTAAAAAAATATCACTCAGAATCAATAAAGTTGCATGTATGTTTTTTCTCTTTGATACATTTCTTAAGCCAGTGATTGTGATCTGCTCACTTGCTGACACTGCTGGACCCCACAACAGGCATCAACAAAGGCAACAAAGGGGGTGTTTATTTTGGGTCTTTTAGTGTCTCTATACTTGTCTGTGTTTTCTTCTCAAGCAACCATTCAGACACTGCTGGGCACTCAGTTTAACCAGACACATTTTGCTGATTTCCTTTAAATGTTTCCTGTGTAAGAAACGTACTATCCCTTAATCAGCTTCTTTTGAGATGTCTGTTTACACTAAACAAAGTCCTATTCCAATTAGTTTTAAATTCTAAGCAAAAGCGCTGGTAATGAAATATTGTCTGAGAGATCATCCTGGTACTGTAAAGTAGTCGTGAAGTTAGGGTGCTGTAGAAATACATATTAAGCTTATTAGCATACTTTTCAATTCACTCACAGTCTTTAATTGATCAATATGAAAAGAACTCTTTTTTTCTATCTAACATAAACATTCTGGGAGTTCAGGTGATTCAACCACTCTTTCTTCATCTGTAATATGAGCAAACTCTATCCTAGTACACAATAGTTACTACTGTACCATTGTTGTTTACGATGGATGAGATAATATATGTAAAGCACTTGGCATTTTGCCTGCCAGCCAAAAGTCAGTGTATTATAAGAATGCTTACTTGTGTTGGTCATGTGTCAAATCTCATGACAAGAACATTTTATGATTAATAACACCTTCTTTCAAATCCCTCTAATAAGTGCATCTTCAGGATCCAATGGTAAAGTAGCAGAGTTACCGAAAGAAACACTTTGAAAAATTTAGTGCGTTATAAAACTTGGAACAATAGCTTGTGTTTTATTCTTAAATGGAATTTAATCTATGTCATCTGCTAATAATTCAAAAATGATTTCCGCATTACTTGGACAGGGAACTGTCAAGAACTTAAGCCAGATTCAGAAGAGGACAGATATCAGATCATAGTACAAGCAGATAATACAGGGTAAATGTTTACTTTTATTTTATTGACTGTCTGGATCATGACAAATTATGGATCACATACATGCAAAATATAAGCATCTGTATGCTACAACTTTTTTGTGTGTTCATGGAAAACCTGTCCAAAGGCCACAAGGCAGAACTAAGAAAAGAGGTGCTGAACACCTTTAAGTTCAGGAAAGGTATGCATCAGGGCTGTGGCCTTTCGCCTTACTTATTTGATCTATAGAGCCCTGATGGCACAGTGGTAACACTTGGACTACTAACCACAAAGGGAGCAGCTTAAAACCACCAGGTGCTCCAGTGGAGAAAGGTGAGGCTTCCTATAAGCCTTGAAGAGTTACAGTCTCAGAAACCCATCGAAGGCATTCTACTTTGTCCTCTGAGAGCACTGTGATTGGAATCAACTTGGTGGCAATGAGATTTTTCATTTTATTTCATCTGTACGCTGAGAAAGCCATCAAAGACGCTGGACTGTATGAAGAAGCATGAAGTTTTAGGGTTGGAAGAAGACTCATTAACAACCTTGGGTATGCAAATGACACAACTTTGCTTGCCTAAAACAAAGAGAACATGAAACCCTTACTGATGAAGATTGAAGGCTATAGCCTTCCATATGGATTATTCCTCCACATAAAGGAAATAAAGCCCCTCACAACTTGACCACTGAGCAGCTTTATAAGTGAAAACATAGTGACATTATCACAGATTTTATTTTACTTGACTTCACAGTCACCCTTTATGGGAGCAGCGGGTAAGAAAGGAAGGGGCATTTTGCTTTGGAATAATCTGTTGCAAAAGACCTCTTTAAACAATTAAAAACCAAAGATGGCCTTTGAGGACTAAAAGGCTTCCAAGCTGTGCTAAGGTTCTTTCCATCTGCTCATGGACCGTGAGAGCTACACAATGAGTCAGGAAGAAGCAAAGAAGAATGGATGTCTTGGGTAGATTGTGTTGGCAAAAAACACTGACTACATTTGCCTTCAAAGAGATACAGCAATAAGGCTTCTTAGGGTTGAAAGTGATGCCACTTTACCTCATGGCCTTAAGATGAGTCCATAGGAGGGACAAGTCATTGGAGAAGGACATCCTGCTCAGTGGAGTCCAGGATCATGGAAAAGTGAAGAAGATACTCAGGGAAAGAGAGATGAGGTAACTGCCGCTATGGGTTCGAACACAGCCGCAATGGGGAGGCTGCTGCAGTGTTTCATTCAGTTGGACGAGGGATTGCTGGGACTTGGAACTGACTCCCCAGCAGCTAACAAGAGCCGCACACTGCTGATGAAGTCGTGAAGTGAACAAGAAGCGCTCGCCTCTGAGCATATTTGGGGTAACAGACTGAATGTAAGTTGCAGATGCAGGATAGCGATTTGCATCTACCCTACCATTGTATGAGCAGGGGTCTCGCCTGGTATGGGAGCCTGGCACTCTTCTGATCGAGCCTGGGAGCTGTCAGTAGGTGAGACACCAACATTAATTTCCGACAGAATTTATTTCATCATCTGGGTGATCACTTGCGGTGGTAAAAGAGATTATTTTTAGATTCCCCATGTAAAAGTGTTTTCTCACCAGATAATTATAATTGGCTCTGTGTGTAACACAAATTTTAAATATTTTATGTTATTAGTAACACTAGCGTAACATGGGAATTAACAAGATAGAAATGCAAATGGATTTTTCTGTTTCTTAAACGGTGGCGGCCAACAGAGAATGGATTCTGTAAATTATTTTTAATGTGCACACTTTATAACAAGGTCCTTGATGTGGTGATTGTTTCTCAGGGTCCCGTGTTGGAGGGCAGTGATGGTTTGGCAGACGTAATGCTGCCTTTGTCATGGACAAAATGTTGGTTTTCATTAGTTTTATGGAAAAGGCTAAAAACATAAATGTAATCAGATTTCTACCACTTTAGAGCTTGGAAGAATCATAGGTGCCAGCATTCTCTAGGGTGGCATGCATGGTTTGTGCCCCACCACTAGCATCAAGGTTCGGGATGGGGACCCAACCAGAGACACAAAAGAGGCCAACAATCTGACGATCTGCTTCTGTGAAGATTACAGCCCCAATGGCCCAAAATAGCTGCTCTTCTCTGTGACCCAAGAGGTGGCTCTGGGTCAGATGTAACCCCCGCTGTTGGGTTTTGGTCCATTTGATACAATAAAGAACAGAGGGAAGAGGGTGGGAGACAGTTGAAGACAATTGCTGCTTTTCTGCTCTTGCATTTTAAGGAAGTTATTGTGATCCTGTGGCCAGAACTTCTGAAGGGGAGGGAGGAGATCAGAGAAGTAGGAGGGCCACTGTCCTGATACAGGAGTGCCCACTTAGCAGCCCTTAGGGCCTTCAATGACACATGACAGTAAATCTGCTACAGAAGACCTCTTGTAAGGTTTTGGAAAGCTAAGATGGAGCTTTGGCTTCTGTGTCATTGCAGGTAGGCTAGAGAAATTAATAAACACACATGTATATAAGAGAGAGAGTTTTACATAAAGGGTAATTGCACATTAAGAAAACATCCCAACCCAGACCTAAGTCATAAGTCCCATTTTGCCCCATATGTCCAATACCGATTTTTTTTTGTGGGCATCACTGCCTCTGGTGGTCGTGGGCGCTACCCAGCTGCCATTGAATTTGAACTGCCAAGCTTGCGGGCTGCAGTTCTGCACTCAACCACTTATGCCACCGGGGCTCAGCCCTGTCCAATACCAATTTATAAAGTCCTCTTCAGACTCACAAAACACATGAAATGATGCCAAATGCAGAAGAGCCATAAGCCAGAGGGTAGAAAGTCTTTGGATCCAGTGGTGGTGTAAGCATGTCAACGCTGGCAGGGATCTCCACGTGGCTTCTGTAGGTCCAGGTTTCTTGCTGCAGCAGGGTAGGTCTAGGTGGCTTCTTCTCATGGATGTCTTGCAGGGAGTCTGCCTTGTCAGTCGAGTCTTTCAAGCAGTGAACCTTGTCAGTAGAAAGTCTCCAAGGAAGGAAGCAGAGAGAGGGACAGTGTCTCTGCCTCCAAGAAGGAATGACCAGGTTTCCCAGAATTCTCAGGAGAAGGCCATGCCCACAAGAAGCCTCATTGGCTATGCTCAGACCGACAGACTAGACTCCACCCCTCCACCCTTAATCCTCAAATTGACAAGCGATTATATATCTACAACAACATCTAAGCTGTGCCTTCTGCAAACCCCAGTCTTTTTGATTACTTCCCCTGCATGCAAAAGCTGGACCTGGAAGGTGAGAGAGAGCATCCATGTCTTAGAACTCAGGTGCTGGCGAGAAGGCCACATGGACCTGCAGCGGCCCAAAGAGGGTGTAATCCAGAAAGCTCCTTTGAAGGTGTTGGGCATCTCAGCAGGAACGCGCAGTCACTAGAAAGGACAAAACATCATGCTGCTAAAGTTGAGAGTCCCTGAAAAGGGAAACCCTTATGGGCAATGAGAACACAATAAACTCAACCACAGAGACAGTTCCGGAGAGGCACGAGGCCAACTTCCTTCCTGTGAGCCCCGAGGTCGCCACGAATCGGGGTAAATTGGGAAAGAGCAGTCAGTAGCAACCTCGGTCCAGTCACTTTTCAGTAGCCTCTTTACCAAGTTGAAACACAAGGGTACCGAGACCTGAGTAGCAAAATCCGCAAAGACAGATATGCTTGCTCATCAAAGCACCGATGTAAGCTAAGAAAAGTCTTCAGGGCTTGTTGTCCTCTTGCGTGACCCCTGTGTTTCGATGTCTTTCTGGACCTCTAGGGTCATGTTCAGCAAACTGTTTAATTCCAGTGAGAAGATGTACAAAGACATGATCTCATCTTTGAGAGGTAGAGGACACCCTACCAAGCCACCTGGTTACTGGAGTACACCTGGATTGTGCTATTTCTGTTACAAATAATACCTATTTTAAGATTTTTAATGAGATTTTAAGTTGGAAAGTATTTTTTTGTCGTTAAAGATTTCAATATGTACAATATGGCTGTTGAGAATTTATGGTTAAAGGAAAGAGATACAGGTATTTTTTTCACTATGAGTAAATAATGCAAGTATGATTTCAATTTCTAACTACAGATGCTTTTTTATTTTAATAAATCATTTTATTGGTGGGCTCTTACAGCTTTTAGAACAATCTGTACTTCCACTATATCAAGCACTTTTGTATATATGTTGCCATCATCTTTTTCAAAACATTTTCTTTCTATTTGAGTCCTTGGTATTGGCTTCTCTTTTTTACCCTCACACCCTCAAGAACACTTTATAATTTATAAATTATTATTATTTTTATATCCTACAGCATCCACTGTCTCTATTCACCCATGTACATATCTCTTTTTATTTAGAGCTGGGACTAGTAAGCAACATCATGATAAATATAAAGTTGTTGAGGATTTCGTCTGACTTAGATTTATGTCGACTTATAATCACTGCCCATGGGAATAGCAGTCAGTCAATCAAATGGCATATTACCCTGGGCAAATAGACTGCAGACAACTGTGTTAGAGTATTAAAGTGCAAAAATGTCATGTTGAGGGTTGAGGGTCCCCTGATAATTTTCAATGGCCTAATGCTCATAAAAAAACTGAACCACGAAAAAGGAAGACCAAGGAAGAATTCATGCCTCTGGATTATGATATTGACCAAGAAGATGGAAAGTGCCATGCACTGCTTGACGAAGGAACACATCTATCTGTCTTAGAAGAAGTACAACCAGGGACTGGTCTCTCCTGAGAAAGTATGTGATAAAGATGTCATGCTTTCTCAAGCTGATGAGGAAAGAGAAGACCTTGGATGAGATAGACGGACGCAGCAGCTCTCACAGTGGTCTCAAAAATAGCAGTGGTGATAGGGATGGTTCAGAACTTCTGGGTAGTTTCTTTCTATTGTGGATGAGGTTGCTGTGAACCAAGCCCAACTCGAAGACATCTAACTATGATGACAAAACAAAAAAAGAAAACCAGTTGGCATGTGAAAGATGAACACTGAGTGTGGAAGATCAGAGAAGAATCAATGCATTTGAATTATGTTGCCCGAGAAGTATATTGATTATTTAAAGTACTGTGGACTGCCAAAAGAACCAGCAAATCTATCTGGAAGAAGGAGAGTCAGAAGGAGCGTCTGTAGAGGAAAGGATGGTGAGACTTCATCTCACACACTTTGGACATGTCGTCAGGAAAGATGGGATTAACCTAAGAACAATTGTAAGGATGGTGCCAAGATGGCCAGTGTTTATTCTGTTGTACTTAGAGTCACGATGAGTTGGAACAAACTCTAAGACACCTGACAACAATAACAACAACTATAATCGATGCTCTTTAGTTTTCTGGGTGTTAGAAAGGTTAACCTCTTAATTGCTAACTGAAACGCCTTGGCAGATATTCCTGGCAGTCTCCTTCTGAGCAGTCTGTATTAACATTTCAATGGAAAGCAGTCCTATTCAGAACCTTTTGGAGTTGCCTTGAGGCAGGATTCATAGCAACTGTTTTTTTTTTTTTTAATGTATAAGAATGAGTTGTAGATCAAAGAGTAATTGTATATTAAGAAAGCATCCCAGAATAGTCCAGATTAAGTCCATAAGTCCGATATCAGCCCACAAGTCCAATACTATCCCCAAAATCCTTCTTTGAGATTCACACAGTTACAGGCAATGATGCAAAATGCAGGAAGATCACAATCCGGTGGGTGCAAAGTCTTGCCAATCCAAAAATGGTGGCAGCATTGCAGCACTGGCGGGAGGCTCCTCCTTCTCTCTGAGGGTGTCTTTACAACAAGAAGATGAAACAAGAGCGCGACCCTTCTCTGGGCATCATCAGCCTGTCACCTGATTGATAGGCTAGACTCCACCCAGCAACTAGTTTGAAGGATACTCTTGCCTACACTATGTCTAGGTTCCTTTCCTCTAGTTTAAGGATTGAGACTTCTGTTCCTCCTAAATTCTGTGTGGGGGGTTCTTAATTCCAGTGGTCAAGTCATGGTTGTACCAGAGCTGTGCATATTGGCATGTTACGCTTTGGTAAATGCTCTAAGTAAACATGATGCTCATTTATGACACTCCAAGTAAACATCTTGATGCCCATTTATGACACTTTCGATGTGGGTTCATCCTGCTGTCCATTGTCAAGTGCTCACAGTCCCTCTGCTTCTTGAAGGATTTTAGTGCTGGTTTTCATCTCTCTCTCTCTCTCTCTTATTGATCGTCTCATATTTTCATTTCCAAGTCCCCCTGGAATATCTGTGCTCTGTCTGTCCCCAGCTGTAGCATGATCCAGCCACACTGCCCTCCTTGGGGTCAAACCAAGCAAAGTGTCTTCATGCTGGTGCGCCTCTTGTCATTCCTTTTCTGGAATGCTCCGCCCTGGGTCTTGACAGGATCTGGACTCTGCTGTCATCCAGTGCTCAGCTCTGGTTCCTGTTCAGGGAGAGCTTCCTAAGGCTCAGTCTGAAGCAACAATTTCCCTTACTCTCCTTCAAGAATTCTTTTTTTTTTTCCATTGATGGTTTTATTTAGCACAAATGAAACTTGCAAATGGGCTGTTGATTCATCTTCTTCGCTGCACAGCCTGGCATTGGGATTGGTGACTCTGACGGCCAGCTGGATTGCTCTTTCTAGGAAGCTTCGTGATGCTTAGAGGAAACATAAGCAATCTGTGTGTAGGAAGACACGGTGCACATCAGCGCTTCTTCCAGTTCCTTGATGCTGTAGACAGAGAACTTCAGAAAACAATTGGGCAACAAAGGTTTCAGTTTTTTTGTTGCTCCTAGAACTACTTTCTGCCAAGATCCAGTCCTTGAATTTGCTTCGTACGATGTTAATGCCTCTGGGTTTGTGCTATTTCTACTTAACTCTGACATAATTGTCTGGTTGCTGCCCAGGGAACGTCTTGGTCCTCTTTTGGACAATTTTTGGCTTCACCGGCAGTCTGAGGGTAGGCATGATGCCGGTGGGAGATGGCTGCCTTCTCTGAAGGCAGCGCTGAAGAAGAGCTTTAATTCTTTAATTATGTGTTTCTTTATGTTCGGTGTCCCTGCTTATTTGTGTGTCTTACTGTTTTCTGCCCCCTTGATTATCACACTGCAAGAACACAAACCCATCTGCCTCTATTCCTCTACATCGACAAGGCCCTCAACAGGGGCTGGCATACACAAGGCATTTCGTTAATGTTTGTTGAAAGAGGGGGTGCAGGTATGACGCTGACTCCCTGCTGACTTGCTCTCTTCACTCGTTCTGTGGCAGCGCACACCCAGGCAGTCCTTTCTGTGCTGTCTCCTTGCATTCCTTCAGTTTCCCACTTAGAAGTTTGGGTGACAAGGGGATCTGTTTATCCACCCCCGAAAGCCCTGCTCTTTGGGAGGAGGAGCTGACTGCTGGGTCTACCCCCAAGAGGTCAGTCCCCACCATGAAACAAAGCAAACCTCTTTAGCATTCTGTTTGCATCTTATTTGTAAAGCTTTCCCGTCCCCTTCCACCCCTCACCTCATCACCCATCACCAAACCCTTGCTTCAAGGTCACTGTTTTTAGAAGTCTGCTTATCAAATATTTTGCTGTTAACCCTTCATACAGGCATCCTGAAAAATTCTTTGTCAGTATTCTACTGTGATGAGTTTCTGTCACCTGCTATAATTACATTCACACATGCTGATAATATGATCCCTTTGAGTAAGCAGGAATTGATCTTACATAGATTTTTGGGTATGAAATTTGGAGAAATTCTAAGTAAATACACCTCCCATCCAGAGACAATTGCTATGAACACGTTAGCTATATATTTTTTCCAGACAGTGCATGTGCCCAACAGATACTAACTGCGCCAGAGATGATTATGATTCATAGTGACCCTAAGGGGCAGGGTAGAATTGTCCCTTTGGTTTTCTGAGACAGGAACTCTCTCAGAGTGGAAGGCCTCATCTGTTTCTCAGGGAGCAGCTGGTGACTTTGAACTGCTGACCTCTGGCTAGCAGCCCACTGTGGAACGACTCTATCACCAGGGCTCCTGTGTATGCTACACATGCCCTACACATGAATATTTGCATGCATGGACATATCATACCATACATACAGCTTCTGTAATAGGATCTTAAAACTAATAGACATCTTTTATCCAAACAAATATTCTATTAGAAAGGCACTTAAAATGGTTCATATTTCATCTTCACCTTGCTTAACTGCCTAATTTCTATTTCTTTATCTGCAAAAGGAAATAACAATAATACCACCTGAAGCAGTCACAGAAAAAATGAAATGAGATAATACATCAAAAAAATACAGAAGAGTGTGTGGCATATAGTAAATGCTCAATAATGCTTAATTGCTGCTCTTATTGATCTAATTTGCTATTATTTTCTAACTACTTAGAATGCACTTGTTCTATTTTATGATCCTTTTCCCCCAACAGTTTTATTGACATATAATTCACATATCATGCAATTCAACAGTCCAGCCACATCAAGAAAAACTTTGCTGTCACCATGACCAGTTTTCAAACACTTTCTTCATCCTTGGACTCGTTATAAGCTCCCCAATTTCCCCACAACCTCGCTTGTCATATCCCCCGAGGAATCATTAATCCAGTTACAGTCTGTATAGATTTACCTATCCTGCATTTTATATTATAGAAAAGCATTAAAAAACAGACAAATGACAAACCAACCAAAAAACAACAACAACAAAAAAAACCCTATCAAGAATAATAAAGCAAAACAGATAAAACCTTATTGGCAAAGAAAGCAGAAAATATAAAAAATTAGAACAAATTGCTCCCATATTTACGTTGCATTCTAGATCATTTTTTAAAGATACTCATTAATGTTTACTCATGTATGATTTGCCTTTGTAAAGATATCTACTATTATAATAAATGTCAGGTTTTGAACCCACAATTTTCCATCAAGGTCTTTGCTACTTCAGACAACCATTAACATTCAATATTTGTATGAACCTTTTGAAGGGGGGAGGTGTTGAATTCTGATTGCTATTTTATTTTCCAGTAAGACATCACTTTTAAACTCTACACTTCTTTCTTCATTTTCAAGTAATATTATCAAAGCGTATCAAAGGGACCTTTCTAGTTCAGACAAACCTCCCCTAAAACATCATCTCCAGTTCCAGAGATGAGATTGCCTTGGCCATTCCCATTTGAAAGTAGAAGACATTCATCTCAACGTCTTCAGTCTACTCCCTCCACTTGAAAACCAAAGGTCTACTGATGCTGGGTCAGAGTAGACTTGTGATCCACAGGGTTTTCAATGGCTGATTTGCCAGAAGGAGATTGCCAGACCTTTCAAGCGGCCTCTGCCTGGACTCAAACCTCTAACCTCTTGGTTAGCTGCCAAGTGTGTTAATCATATGCACCGCAAGGACAACCTTTCCACCTGAGTCTTCCTCTAATGATTGATGCACCATTTTCAGGGCTCATTTCTACTGCAGTCTTTCAGGAAAAATGCATGGTTGCGCCTTTCTTCATCCAGGTTAGAGATGGCCTCTTGGAGCTCATTATTCTGGGTCTTTGATCCACCCTGAGTCCAACATCATTCCTTTGCATATGGATGGGTACCCGGTTATGCAAGCACCATTTGTTAGAGATTTTTATCCCCCTATTGAAGTCTTGGCACACTTGTTGAAAATCAATTGATCACAAATGTATGGGTTTATTTCTGGACTGTTAATTCTATTCTATTGATCTATATGTCTGTCCAATGTCAGGACCAGACTGTTTTGATTAGAGTTGTTTTTGCCCTTTTCCTGGATTCTCTTATCCCTTGTCAGTATTTATTGGGCTGTCAGCCTCAGGGTGAGTGTTAGATGGAAGAAATTGTCTATCAGAGTTGAGTAATTCACCGAAACAGAGCTGTTTGACATAAACTAAAATACATTTATTAAATCCTTTTTATCATTATGTGAGGTGTGTAAGTACACCAATTTAGAAATTCTGGTTTTTCTGTAACAACTTGCAAGTTTTAAAAAATTTACTTGCTTGGAATTAAAAGTACAAGTATTTCTTCTAAAAGAACAGTCTAATCCCCCTTTTAAAATATGCCAAAGTTAAGTCTCTGTTTTAAGATTTACATATTTGTGTGTGTGTGTGTGTGTGTGTGTGTGTGTGTGTAAATTTGAGGGGGATGGAGACAAAATGATTGCACAGCCTCCCAAATGTGATCAGCGTCCCTGAATTTGAATTGGAGATGTAGCAATTGTGGACTTTGTGCATTTTCTGCCAAGTATTTTATCAACAACAAAAATAAAAGTATACATAAATGTATATATATTTATATTTATAGCATTGATTTTCTATACAAGTAGATATGTATATGAAACAAAAGTCCCCTAGATTTTAATTAAGATGTCGCAGTGTATCTAATCCATTTTCTCTCCCTGTTATGAATTTCTGGAAACCATTTTAGAGAGAAGGGGGAATTGGGTTAGATGCATACATGCACCTTAAATTCAAGTCCACTTCAAAGCAAATCTTTAGTCATTGTTTCTCAGATGCAGATCTTAAAAGTGCTCTGCTCCTACATAGTCGTCACTGTTAAAGGTTTTTCCCCTAAATGATTAAAAAATTTTCTTTTAGAATGCTCTTTTGATTTCTTTTAAAAGAGATCTCTTAGTCCGAACCAATTGTTGGTTTTGGGGATCTTTGTCCTGGATCCATATATGTGGAGGACCTGGGAGACTGCAGGATTTTGTTAGTCCCATTGACATTTGTATATTTTAAGTGGAAGTGGCTAATGAAAAATGTTAAAACAACCCCCCACCCTTTCTTTATTAATGTATTGAAGACTCTGACCAAATTTTAAAAACCAGGAGAGCCTTGTTGAGCCTGAATCTGTTCTGCTCTGAAATGCACCTTGGACTTTGAGGAAGAAGTGAGCACATTTATAGCTTTAATTACTCATTTGGGATACTAGAGTCTGTTGCCAAAGCCAGTTATCATCAGCTTTGATTAGAAATCAGGAAAGACAGCTGCTGAAATGTGGAGTGGAAAGAATTGTATTGGATTAGAAAGGCGTTCTTTTGAATTGGAAAGAGAAGGCAAGCATCTTTGGGACACATCTGAATATGCATTTATTTTAATAATTGAATGGCTAGGGGTACAGTACCGTGTATTGTAACTTTAAGTGGTTTTCATTATTAAATTAAGTGCCTTTGTTCAGTTCAGCTAGCTTTTCCTATTGGCTGCTGCAGTCTTTCCCTTCCTTTAGCTCCATATTCATGCAGTGTTACATCCCTATTTGAGGGTTGAAATGTGTCAGTATTCATAAACTAAATTCATGAACCATCTTCCCAATCATTTGGGCTGATGAAACACCATTTACCAGTGTGAAGCCAAGCCAGGAGAGGCATGTAAAATAATGCATTCAAATGCTGAGCTTAAAAAGACAGTGTTCTTTATTTCTACTCCCATGTGCAACCTTGAGCCTTATTATCTCAGCATTCAAATGTGGGATTGTAACATGCATCCATCAGAACAGCACTGTGCTCAAGTGCTTCTAACTGAATCAAAATTTTACAGTTAAATCACTCAAATTTACAACCCCCCGCCCCCACCAAAATCAAAAGACGAGCCATGATTTTTGAAAGTTGTTGGAGATCGTGTATGGCCACTTGACGCCTGACCGTATCCTGGCATCTTCAGTTAAGTTTTATTAGCCAGCAATAATTCTGTGCCTTTTCTTCCCCAAAGATGTTCCAGATTGCTTATACCAAAGTGTCAATGAATAATGTATTTGGTAGTATGGCCAGCCCTTCAATATTTATATACTCTCAGGATAGTGGAGAATGCTATGTGTTTGTATGTATAGTCGCAGGTGAGTAAACATTTATGCAAAATATGCTCAGAGAAATGGTCAAGCTCTCTGTCGCCATGTGTTGCTCCAGCTTCAAAGTTAAAGCTGAAACATACTCACCCACCTCTTTAACTCTAGCCGGGTGGTGCTTAAACAAAACAAAGATAACATTCTGTGCCTACACAATGGATCAAAACAGCTTCCTTCATCTTCACTTCAGACCATCTGTTTGAAAGAAAGGCAAAAACCCCCTCAGGAAGCAGGCCTCTAATCTGTGGCTAAGAGTTTAAAGACACATGCTCCCTCTCACCACCCAGAAATGTGAACTGAGCGCTGGAATAGGTTTTGAATTAGCTGTCAAAGGTTGGATGATTTGACCTCAGAGTCTGCTCATTACGAGTCTTCTCATCTGAGCAGCATATAAATATTCTTCTTGAAGTGGACCTAATCCTACATGATTTTGACATCAGTGCTTGCAAATAGTAGGAATAATATTTTCCCAGGGTGTGAATGATTGTGAATGCTTCTGAACACTTTAAGAACTCCTAATTCTCCCTCCCCCTCCCCACCCATGTGCTCTGTTGATGAAAGGGGCCACAGCTTGGTGCCAGTAATGTAGCTGTTGCTAACAGGTTTGGGTAATGGAAGCCGTCCAAACTTACATGATGGTTCGCTTGATTGGTGATATATAACTCTGTATTGCATCCCACCAAAAATGTATGGGAAACGTCCCTTGGATGAGTTTTCTGTCTGTTTCTTCCTATGAAATTATTGTCATAAGACCACTTAAGTTGCTCAAGATTTATTGTATGTTACTGAACAGGAACAACAATAGCAGAACATTTCTGCTTTGCAAGAAACGAAAGGATAGTTTTCATATTTAAATTTCTTACACATACAAATAGCACCGGAAAAAGCTGTTACATTCTTAGATTAAATACTTGATCTCATCTTTATTATATTATTTATACTTATGGGACACCTGTAGTAGAAGCGATCGTTAAAGCAATGATGACGTGCTGGGAAAGAAATAGGAAGAAAGCTTCAAAGTCTCTGTGTTGAAAAAAATGAGCGATTATTACTGAAGTGTTTTGTTGTTTTGCAATGTTGGATCCCAGGACAGTAGGAGGTGCACCTTGTGGAATTTAGGTGCAGCTTTCAGGACGTGCCTTCTCTTATCATTTTGCAGGAACATAACCATGCATTTATCAAGTTAGAGCCATTTCAGAATGGTCCTTGTACTTCAGCAAATGGCTGGAATGAGGGATTTTTCTGATTCTGACACTATCAGGCACTCACCCACGAAGGAACAAATGCCACAGCACAGGTGGCACCCTTGAGCTACACAGGACTGTCTTGGTATCTTCCGCCCATATTCATCTCTGTGCCTGTAAACTTGTCTGACTGCTCTTAGACAATGAGATACTTTCTAAGAGGAAATAATGTGTTTGAAAGATAGCTGGAAGATGCATTGAACTGGTTGTCATCCGACATTTTCCTAGGACTCTGAATACAACATAAAATATAAGGCACATGCAAATGCAGATGTAATTATTGCAAGCATCCCTTCCCAGCCTCTGGATCACTGACTCACTCAGACCCATCGGAAGCAACAAGGGAGCATCACTAGTGCGAACTTGGCAACATCTGCTTCATGCCAGTCACATCCACGCACACATTTGTTTGTTGATGCAACTCATTAGAACTAAACTGCCGTGGTGCTTCATGTGGCGCTTATCAACACACCAAGTAACAAATGCCACAAAGAAATTCATGCATAGTAACCAATCATACATGATGGGATGCCCAGTCCCCAAATATCACCAGATTGAGAGACCACAGCATGGGGAAGATAAAAAAAAAAAAAAAATCTGAACGAAGCCACACAAAATGTCCAAGTGACAGACTGGGAAGAATGCCTGGAGCCTCCACCTCTGCAGGCTTCCTTTGACCCAAGTCATCTTCATGCCTCTTAGCAGCAGTGCCGCCAAGGAGGCAGAACTCTTGTCTGCTTCTCTCTTGTTTCCCTCAACAGTCGTCTTTCTGTTTCCATGAGAACTTGTGGAGGCTGCCCCGTCAGTAGCATGAAGACAATGTTCACAATTTTGTAACATCATCATCCTACTTTGGGGTGGGGGAGGGGGGGCGGGGAACAAGTCAAGAAGCCCGAAGAACGCGTACAACATAGAACAACTTAATAAACTCATATTTTGTAGTTGAAGGACCGAATGAAAGCCATGGTCTGAATTACAGAATCTTAAAAACAAAATGTAATAGCCATTTAATTAGTTTCACATTCGTGGAGTTCCTTGGAGAAGCTGCTTTGGGAACAGATGAGAGAATTTACAAGTTGTATAGCAGTTGGTAAATAAAGCAGGGTTTCTAAAGCATCCACCATGGACGAGTAATTTTAAGTGATTGACTCCCTGAGATATGTATGTTTTACTTTGACTTGCACACTCCATCTTTGTAAGAAGTAAAGGAAATATATCCGCTCCCCCCTCAAAATTATTTGTCATATTTGGAAGTCATTCATTTACAAGCACATTCAGGAATGGTCATTCATTCAATAAACACAGATTGAGCTTTTTAGCATGTCTACTAAGGCCAGTGTGCTCCGCAGAGGCATGGGTGGCAAGACTTCATTGTAACTACTTTGGTCATTACTGTCAGGACATATTAATCCCTGGAGAATAAAATTGTGCTGAGTAAAGTGGAGGGACAGCAAAATTAAAAAAGGAAGGCCTTCAATGAGGTGAACAAACCCAGTGGCTGCATCAGTGATCTCCGACAGAGTGACAAGTGTGAGCACCATGCCGTGCCTCGGTCTGTTATGCCCGGAGTGGCTGTGAGTCAGAACCAATTGGATGGCACCTGAAAACAACCATAAGGCATAATTCAGAAGTAGATCACCAGGACTTTCTCCCTAGTCTCTTTAGGCCCTACAGAAACCTGCCCTCTAGAGGTGACCCTGCTGGTATTTGAAGTGCCGGTGGGTTAGCTTCCAGCATCACCAGAACCCACAAACCACCCCAGGATGATCAACCGACAGAGTGGGGGCACAAGACCAAGAAATGGTTTGTTCCATTGCCCGTGTAGTCACCATGAGTAGAAGCGAGCCATAGAGCAGCTAGCAACCATCCTTAAACGGGACAGACTTGGTGAGGTCCTTAAGTTCTTGTCACCGTGAGGTTGATAATGTGAGGGTTGCAGTTGCGTGATTTGGGTACACAAGCGCATGTAGCCACCTGTCTGGTCTGGAAGACAAGTTGATGCATTTGTAGAAGGCAAAGGCTCTCCATTCTCATGCAGTGAACTATGAAACAATGTCAGGGTCCATTGTTTGCTTGGCTCAGAGTCCCATGCAAGGCGAGGCCAAGAAAGGTGATTTATGTTTGATAACAATATGCTTTACATTCCTATGATGTCCTTTGAGTCCCCAGGTAGTGCAGGCGGTCCATGAGCTCACTTGCTGACCAAAAGTTTGAAAGTGCGAGACCACCCAGAGGAGCCTTGGGGGACAAGCCTGGTGTTTTTCGTCTAGAAAAATCAGCCATTGGAAACCCTATGACATACAGTTGTACGTTAGCACATGACAGGTCACTGAGAATAAGAACTCATTTTGGCAATGAATAAACTCACCCATGTCTATGGCTCTGATAGCAGTGCAGAGTAGGGCAGGGTAGTAGTACTGCCACTGTGGGTTTCCAAAACCTCTAAACTCTTTAAATACGTTTTTCCCCATTAAACTCCTGAAATTTCATTTTCCTCCTCTGAGGAGGGCCTGCTGGTCTCAAGCTGCCGACCTTGGGATTAGTAGCCCAACCCTTATGCCACCACCAGGCGCTCATGGTAGTTCAGTATGTTTCGATTGCATTGTCCCAGGAACTTTTTGCATCCGCCTCATATATCAGCTTTGAGGCAAAGATCACCTGTGTTTCTCCAAGTCAATTTAAAAAAAAAATTATATTGATTGCGATTTGGAGGCCATGTAGTTGCGTCTATTGCAGAACGTGTGTCATTTAGCCCCCCGTGATTGTTGATTTTCTGCAGCAATCAGAGACTTCGTAAAGTTCATTTTCTGTTCATTCCACTTTTCCACGAACTCACTGAAGCCCCCTCATAGTGCTCAAGAAATGTCACCTTGTTAAAAAAAGATCTCAGAAAATGCACTGTTGGAACTTTCATTTTCCAGAGCTGATTGAAGGTGTGTTTTCCTTAAGTGCTCATGGGAAGCAGGGGAGCGTAGTGTTCTTGTAGGTTTCCCAAACTTTCTGTGCCTGCCCTGTGATGCACAAGATCAGAGGCTTCGCTACAGCCTTTTCAGGACGTCCTTCCTGTCTGCACCCTGCAGGTCACACCATCTTTACCCAATAGATAGGGCGATCGAAGTGCTGATTGGAGGCCTTGTCAGCCACCATTCTGTCACTCGGCAGTCCCCTAACATCTCATTCTTGAGATGCCGCTATGTTACACATATTAGACTTGTCCTCTAGCAATACTCTCTCGTTGGCAGTGATATCTGACTCAGCTCTTGGACCACGATTCGGAAAGGTATTGTCTGCTAAATGCTTGGTGAATATTTGGACCTTATTAGTCTTTTATAACATGCCTTACACAGCAGGCCACTGTATATGTTCTAGAGTGAGAGTACTATCTCTGACTATTTAGGTTATCTTTCTATTTGCTACCCTAATTAGAGGGATAAAGGTAGACATCCTATTTCTTGCTCCAAGTGCTATTTTTATAGCTGGACAAAACACGTATTGTTTCCCTTTCCTTATCCACAGGCCACACTGCCGTTCACTAAGGTTGTGTTTAATAAGTACGATCTCTAGGGCTAAAATATCCAAGACGTCCTGAGTGAGGGCAGTGACATCACCAAGCATGCTGAGGGTTCTTGCCAATAGTCGGCATTGTGGGAACAGCTTGTATTAGCTGTCCTCCCAGCACAGATGCCAAGGTCAGGGGATTAAGAGGCAAGGTAGCTTTGGAAGAAAGAAAAAAAGTTGCAGATTTAAAGCAAAGTCTGGCCAGGCCAGAGGCACAGTGGGTGGCTGTTTGGGCAGTCTGGTGGTGGAGGCTGTTTCCTTCCTAAAAGTTAGTGTTGGGGGCCGCTCAGCCCAGGGCAGATTGTGCACGTCAGCGAAGATCCTGAAAGACGATCTCTTTACCCCACAGCTGCTGTCTTGAATGTGGTGTATTTGGAATAGTCTACAGACAGCAGTGCCGACATTCTCAAATTGATTGAGATTGTATGACCTTCAGCAGTAACTAATTTATTTCCAGCTAGGGTGACTTCGGGAAATCCTGTCATTCAGCCATTGAAAGTTGACTCTTTGTAACAAATACTTCACGCCGAAGTCCTCTTTCCTGCTCCCTTTCTTGGCCTGCATTCGTGTGACACCAAAGCTATGTCATATTAAAAGGGGGTAGGGGAAGGCGGGATTCTTTGTCATAAGTGGGTAAGTCACAAAATATTGCCACGAAATCACCACACCCAACAAAACAAAATGCACTGCCATCAAGTCCCTTTCCGCAAAGTCACAGAAACCTTTATGACAATGCAGACACATCAAAACGTGAATCTGTTGTTTCTTGACAGATCTTCTGTCTAGACCTTTACATGTCTGAAGACCGAGTTTTCCTCGCCCCAACTCTTTCTGGGGGAATTCTGCATGCTTCGATTTACACCATGCCAAAATGGCCCTCTTAGCTCCCTCTAGGGACTCAAAGCACTCGCTTAGAATTTGGGGAACCAAAAGAAGTGTGGAAGGAGGGTCAATGTCAAGATTCTCAGGTGAGTGTATTCAGGATTCCGAAAGAGATTCTGGGAGGGAAGTTTATATGAACCTGAAAGAATGGACAGGTGCTCTCTCATGATGAGAAACAATTCCTTGGCTCGACTTTTTTTTTTTTTTCTCACTGGTGAAGTTTCTGATGATCTTAAAATTTCTTCATCTCAACCTAGGACAGATAGACCCCTCAGGACCAATAATGAAGTAATGATACCCAGAAAGGGAAGGTGGGGGTAGAAAAGGGTAACTGATCACAATGATCTACATATAACCCCCTTCTAGAGGGACAGACAACAGAAAAGTGGATAAAGGAAGACATTGGTCAGTGTACGACATAAAAAAATTTATAAATTACCAATGGTTTATGAGCGAGGGGGAGAAAGGGAGGAATACTAAGGACTCACATAGAAAATGTTTTGAAAATGATGATGACGACATATGGCAATGTGCTTGACACATGGACGGATGGATTGTGATAAAACTGTACGAGCTCCCAGTAAAATGATTTTAAAATTTTCATCTTAAGTCCCTGTGATTGTCCTATACCTTTAAGAAAATCTATCCAGGTGATCCCTTGGGAATCCCCCAAACTACTTGCCATCGCCTTTGGAGCTGCCTCTCTACCTTCAATTTAATTGGCTCAGCAGAGTCCTTATAAGCATCTGTGGCCCCAAGACCTCTTTTGGGAAGGGCCCCTAAGGTGGCAAGACATGGGGATTACAGAGAGAACAAACATAGGGTCATGTTTGGAATAACTATGTGCTGGCATGAACTGGACACCCTCATAGTAAATACTTTTTCATGTACCATGTGTCTGTGTGCATTTGCATGTTCCCTATAAGAATGAGACATATGGTGTCATAATATTTGTATGATGCCTGTGACTCATATTTGACACACTTTGGCCTATTGGTGTCACTAGAGGGAAGTTTCCCTTATGGCCATGACTGCTTCAAGAATAAGAAGCAAGCAAAATGGAGACTTTTGACTTATGGCGATTATCGTTATTATGCAGTTGCATTGGTACCATACCTGCGCTGATACAGTAGGGAGAAGGACAGGAGGTGCTCCTCCCGATTGTGTTTGAAGCGCCTGGTTTGCATTGAGGACAGATGAAGAGCCTGAGTCCTCAGCTGAGTAAAGGGGGTTAACTGGGAGGAGTTAGCGCGGTCCTCAGTCTGCCCAAGGAGTGAGAGGGAATTGGCAGGCCTGGAAATCCTCCCCTGTATTTCTCCACTAAACAAACCTCTTACAGATGAACTAAATTGAAGTGCCATTTTGCCTTCTTTTTGGATAGAATGCTTCACTTACTTGTGTGACTTTAGAAAGAAAGAAACGCAGCCGGATCTAGGCAGTTGTCTGGGGCGTGCGTCTGTAGAGGGGCACAGAGGACACAGAAGAGCAGTCAAGTGGCCTCATGCCCGTACTCTGTTCTGTGCCTCGCCCTGGCATGTGCTTCTCAGGAAATCAATATATTGAGGCTTCCTGGGCTGCTGTGGCTGGGTGGGCTTACAGTCTATTGTATCTGTTTTATTTATTGCCTGCCGGCTTTGATTTGTGGTTGCTCAGTGGGTTCCATAGTGTCAAAGGCTAAAGGGTTTCCTCAGGGCCCAACCAGAGCTGGGCAGCAAAAGGGGAGCCATGGTGGACAGGGCTATATTTGCATTTTCTCTGTCACTTTATAGCTGATCGACTGAGTGAAGAGGAACCCACGCTATGAGGTTTTAAAACGGTGCCCATGGAAATAGAAGTTCACACAGGCGAGCAAAATATCGTGTGAGGCCTCATAGGTGATGAGGGCGTACTCAACACGTTGCTATTCATATCTGGCAAAGGATGTTAAAATGGGCACCATGGATATACAATTTACAATAGAAGGAAACCGTCTTGGCTAGAGCAGCAGTTGGTTTATTCCTTCGGTCATTTATTGCCCTGCAGTGACAGGAGCATAAGCTGGGAGTTTTGAGAGTCTACGCTCTGTGGGCTGGACCATGGTGGAAGACTTTGAATGCTGGATCCGGTGGAAGAAACATTGAAATCCCAACTACCAAAGACATAGAACGAGGCATATGAATGAGAAAAGACTTTGTTAGATGAACAGTTGCGGGACCTGTTTTGTTTGTTTTTTAAGTTGTTTTCAGCCACATTTTGGATGAATAGATATAAAATTCTTCAAGTCAAGGAGCAGCTATTGCCTGCAGAGAGAGAAGTCAGGCCGATGCGGGGGAGCTGGACATATGGCGCTCCAGGAACAGGTGTGCTGTTGGACAGGCATGAGCTTTGGGGAATGAGCGTGAGGCATCGACCAAAAGGTTCAAGGGAAGCCCAGTTGCTGGAGGTCCCGAGGCTGAGAGTAAGATCATAGAAATTGGTCGCCGGAAATGACCTTCGGAATCTGCTCCAGAGACACAGGGACTGGGGACGCTGGTGCTAAGTTGGAAATGAAGGCAAACAATAGCGATGATTGAACTTTTAAATGAAAGAGAGAGGATTCAAAAGCATCCCGCAGTTCCCTTCCTGACACCAGCGTGCGAATGCGTCGTGACAGAGTGAAAAGACTTCTCCTTCATGGGAGTATTTATCAGCAGGTGTATTGAGGACCCAGGGTCTCTTCCTTGATTTTGTTCACTTGTTCCCCCAATTTTGTTATCTGACTAAATTCAGCTTCAGTGTTGCCTAAAAATTCATCTCTTTTCATTTGCATTCTACACAGTATTCGCTACAGTCTTTTAAAGCCCTCATTTACATACCCTGACATACCATCAAATGACTGACCCTTTTTTATGTGTCTCTCAAAAAGCTTCAAAGCAGCCAGTAAGACGTACACAATTTCAGTGAGGTTTAGGCTAGGCACTACTTCCTTTACACTAAAATGGCTACAATTTAAAATAGTTATCAGGCAATAGCAAATGCTAGCACACAAGTGATAGGTTGATCCTTGTGATTGATTCCCGATCTCTCTACCCACCCACCCCCCTTCCCCTTATTCTCCTGATAACTCTATTCTCGTTGTTGGTCCTGAGGGGTTTATCTGCTCTGGATTCCCTGTGTTTAGGGCTCCTATCTGTAGCAGTGTCATGCTCTGGGCTAGTCCCATTTGTAAGGCAGAATTGAGGTCATGATAGTGGGGGGAAGGAAACACCAAAAAGGTAGAGGAAAGTTGTTTGTCTCATTAGTACTAGTCTTACGTTTACTTTAGCTTGCATTTCCTTAAAGACGAATGATGTTGCACGTTCATGTAGGCACTTAATAATCACTTACATACCTTCTTTGGTCACTATCCATATCTTTTGTCCGTTTCTTAAGTGGACTGTCCGTCACTATTATTGAGGCACAGATATAGGACTTACATATATTTTATTACAATCTGTGAGTTGTCCATTTTCTTAATCTTTTTTGAAATACAGTTTTTTAAACAATTTGATGGATTTATTTTTTTTCTTCAATTACCATGTTTTTGGCAATATCTTTAAGACTTATTTCCCTAAGGCATGATCCTAGAAATTATCTACTTGAAATGTAGAGTTTCTCTTGTCATGTTCAAGTCTGTGTTATATTTTGAGTTAATTTTCATGTATGGTGTGAGGTAAGGAACTATAACCATACTTTTTTTTTCATGTGGACATCCTAACCAAAAATTACATAAATCAACTTAAGTAAAAGTCTACCTGACAAGCATCTAGGGGCCCCTCAGAACTCATCTTGGATAGCTAAGTCTTGTATGATATTTTCATACCTGCTCTTCTCGGCTTTGATAGAATTTTCTCCTTTCTGATCTTCTTATATATTTTTCTGTTGTTGCGTGCAAAATGCTGTACTCTGTTTATTTGTTTATACCTGTCTCTCTTACTAGAATATTAGTTTCTTCATCTTTGTACCCTCTCTACCTGAGCTGTACCAGTACCTGGGATGTCCTTGCTTGAATTTTATTAAATATCAGCCCCCGTGAACTTTGAAAATTTCTCTCTCTCTCAAAATTGAAGACACACCAGCTTGAAGCCACAGCAATGAAAATAGCCAAGCAAACCAGCTTGTTCAGAAACGGGAATAAATCATCCTAGCTGACAGTGCCCAGAATTCTGAAGGGCTGCTTTGTAGCTTTTTGAGATAGACATATAAAAAGGGACAGTTATTTGATGGGATTCGAACAGGGTGATGGATAACTACTCTACTCTTAATGAAATAGTGTATCTAAGAAACCTGGAAACCCTCAGCTTACAGCAGCATGTGACTAGGTCTATCTTTATGATTTACTCTCAGGGACTCCATACTCTGTTCTGCCCAGGGTTTGCCTTGTCTGCCATTGATCTTAGAGATGCACCCTTTGAGCTCTCTGCCCGAATGTGTCCGTTCCTCGTACCCGAAACGCAGTTTTCTTTCTTTCTAAGGCCCTGCAGAGCCTTCGGTCTTTATTTTAATTTTTTGGCAATAAAGGTTTTATGGATATTTCTTTATAATCAAGTGGAGGAAAAATCTTGTTTACTTTTTCCACAGATATTTACTGAGGCTTTACTGTATAATAAGCTTTCTGCTCTATACCCTGTGGAAGATACAGACACACACTCTCAATCCCGAATGAGACCTGCCTCTTTCCTCAAGGGGAGTTTTCAATATGTTCAAGGCATTGATGAAAGAGGAAGAAATATTGCCCCAATTCCCCTATGTACCTTTGTAAAACCTTGTGAGATTTCCCCAAATCTGGTGGAGAAATAATCTTTGTCTGTTGTCAACTTAAGCAGGATTCAGTGAGCAATGTATTTGACTATTGATCTTCTTAACTATGTCTTATGAAAAGCTTTTAAGTCAATCTGGAAAGGTTTGTTGTTTTGAGACAGGAATATAAGGGCAGTGGTGATTATAGGATTTGGGGCAGGCTCTCCAAATGAAACTTCTCTCTCGAGGCTGACCTGGCTTGTTCCAGAGTTTGAGCCACGTGAAACGGGAGATCAGATGCATCCTCCAGGTGGGGAGAGGACAGAGTTTAAAGAGTCACTTTTACCTTCTCTCCTCTCAGCTAGTTTCCATAACAGCAGCTTAGAATAATTAATGAGCCTAATGATTAGGCCAGATTTTGGATCCACAAAGGTGGGATTAGAGTCCTGTAGGCTGCTACTTTCTGGTTGTGTGTAATTGCGTATATGGCATGATCACTCTGTGTGTTTCCTGCTCTGTAAAAGAGGTTCTTGACACCAAGGTATACTGCACGGGTCCTCAAACTTTTTAAACAGGGGGCCAGATCATGGTTCCTCAGACCATTGGAGGGCTGGACTATAGTTAAAAAACAAAGAACTATGAACAAATTCACTGCGGGGGCCGGGATGAGTCAGCTGCTATGCAGGACAGCGGCGACAGCAAAAACACCTAGCAGCCAGATAAATGTCCTCAGCAGATAGCATGTGGCCCCCGGGACCCTGTAGTTTGAGGACCCCGGTATAAAGGTTAGCTGCAGATGCCTGGCCCATAAACCCAAATGAAACATTTGCAATGGGTTAATTGCAATTCCTGACAACACCCCCCTCTTTGAAGATGGACTGAATGACACAGGACTTGGGTGGCTGAGCCCTATCGTAAGCAGATCACCAGGACTTTCTTCCAAGGTCCTGAGAAGGTTGACCCTGCCTGGTGGATTTCCTCTGGATTCAGGAACAGTGTGGGGCAGTGGGGTGGTGTTCAGGAGCAATCCTCAAGGACTTGCTTGCCTTCGACATCATGTATTGCTCAATCTTGCAGAGCCTGCTTCTGATGCAGAATTTGCAGGTAGCGGTGTGCACGTCAGAAGTTTGTTTGCACTCCCAGTTAGAAGGTTATGGAAAATTCACACAATTCCAGGTGTGTGCTATACCTGCTCTGAAGCTTTCCCCCAGGCAAATGGAGACTGAGGCACGTTGGTCAGGAGACAAGAGTTGAGAACTGATCTCCGGGTGGTCTTGGGACGGATGGGTGCAGAGAGCGTCCTAAGTGAGCGTGGTCAGAGGTAGCACGTGGCTAAGACAGCCATGCGGTTTGGTTTTTCTTTCTTGGTTTTACAGTGGTGTCATTTTGAGTACCCACTAGGCAAGGCCAGTAGACTGGAGATCCATTGTCCTCAAGTCGATTCGAACTCGTGGTGACTTTGCAGGGCAGAGGTGAACTGCCCTGCAGGCTTTCTGTGCCTGTAAGTCTCTATGAAACAGCTGGCTACAGCTTTCTCCCACAGAGCAGCTAGTGGCTTTGAACTGTTGACCTTTGTTGGTTAGCAGTCGAGTGCTTTAACCACTGTACCATCAAAACTCCTTTGGAACGTAGTCATGAAGTCAAGGGCCGAGCTAAAGTGCTGGTCTGGTCTGGGTCACTGACACCCCCTTTCTGGAGTCAGTGGGAGCTTACAGACCTGGGTGGCCTAAGGGGTGATAAGAACCACTCTCTCTCCCTCTACCACCCCCAGATGGATATCTCCCCCTCTCAGTCTGTTACTGCCCAGGCTTTGACAGGAAGCTGTTGCTGCTTCCTGGTCTTGCCTTTCCACACTGGTCTCAAGAGTGAAGCAGACTGGAAAGGGGGGTTGTAAATCTCTCAAGGATCTGCCCTTTGAGAGCCCCATGATGCCAGACCCTGATAGGAGGGACCCTGTGCCCTTATGTCTGCTGTTGTTGGCAGGGAGTGCCAGGTGCTGCCCTGTGGGGCGCACCTCTGTTCTCCTTGGGTGACATCAGAGGCACACTGACTCCATCACTGGCGGGGGGGCGGGGGGGGGCGTGCAAGAAGAAAACACTGGACCTCTTGTTCAAAGTGACGAGGAAGGAAGGGAAAAAAGATACTAAAGTAAAAAGCTTGTTAGTGGTCTCTTTTCTACACGTCAGGGCATCCTTAATTTGCTATGTAATGTCACCCCATTAAAGAAACATTAACATTTTAAATTATTAGCAGAAGTGCTGCCATTCATCGTTATCATGTGGAATGTCAGTTTTCAAAGTTTTAGAAGAACATTTAACTCACGCGAAGTTCTGTGTCTGTGTTTCTCAGGTCCTTCAGACGTAGCGCTTACTCAGTTAACAGACCAGGGAACACTACAAGACTAAGTCCACTTATCGCCATGTGCACAGTCCACTAGCGCTCTCTTTTGGTTCACTGGTCAGTAAGGAAGTGCTCTAGTGGCACAGTGGTTGCTAGTTGGATGGCTGACCCCAAGGTCAGCAGTTCAAAACCACCAGCTGCTCCAAAAGAGAAAGCCAGAACTTTCTACTCTCATCTAGAGTTAGCGTCTTGGAAGCTCAGAGGGGCACTTCCACCCTGTCGGACAGGATTGCCATGAGTCACCTTCGACCAGAGGACAGTTAGTTCTGTGTTGGAATTGGTGGCTCGGTGGCTTAGTAGTTGGGCTGTGGTTCTAACCCACAAGCTGCTCTGTGGGACAAAGATGACACTTTCTGCTCCCATAAATTCTGCGTGTCACTCACTCTCTGTCGTTTCTGGAATTCTCTTCTGATGGAATATATTAATCTGTACTCTACAGACTTAAAAATTTTTTGATTTACAGCTTGTTGGAGGGGAGTTGCAGTGAGTAATCAGGAGAATGCAATAAAGAGGACAATGGGAAGGTGAAGTCCAGCTTTCACAATTTACTTTCAATAACCTTAAAAGGGTTACTGTTCTGTTTAACCTCATATCCCCCAAAGCATACTACTGCAGTGAATCATAAGCGTAATAAAAAAACATTTCTTTTAATTTGAAAGTCATTTATTTAAGCACAATTATAAGGGGCCCATGCATTTGTTAATCAAGATTACCAATCAACAACAACCCTGGTTGGATTCCATTCTGGCCCTGAAAAGTTATTTTGTCTTCTGGCAGGGAATAAGCATAGGGCTGCTAACCAAAGGGTAAGCGGTTCAAAACTCTGTAGCCATTCTGAGGGAGAAAGTTGGGGTTGTGTAGTTAGAGACGTAGTTTCAGAAAGCTTCTCTCATGTCAGTATAAGGCAGAATCTGCTTGAGGGCAGTGCACTGTGCCCTCAAGTTTTGATCGACAAGATCACGGCATACAAACTTGCTAACAAGACTGGCTCTCAAGTTTGATGAATCACGATAGTACCAAGGTAATAATTTCCTCACCTCATAGTTAGTCCAGGGGCAAATCTGATAAGGAGAAACTTTTGAGAGGGACAAAGGAAAAGAAGTACAGCTGATCTTTAAAACTGAATGTCAAAACTAGGGGGCAGGCTGGGGTCATGATTGGCGAAGAACTTTTAAACACCTGCAAAGGAGAATTGTAATATCCTGGGAGGCTTACTAAATGAACGGAGAGGTTTTTCACCCAGGTCTCATTACCAGCCCTATTAACACAATCCCCGTTGAACAGGCTGCTGTACCACTTCCTAGTAGATCAGCAGGTGCATAAAGGTGCGTTCTGTCTAATAATTGGGGGGAGGTAGAAAGCGGTACATTTTCCAGCTAAAGGGAAAGGAAGAATAATGACATATTTCTTCAGGGTTCTTCCTCATCTTTAATTAAGTGGATGTGCTGCAATACATGGGAATGTTTTTTTCTCCACATCTTGGACTTTATTTCTGCTGATGGAGTTTGTCTGGGCTGTCTCCCGGTTCTCCATTGTGCCTCACGACCTTCCTCCAGCATCCCTCCTCCCTCCCACAAGTGGGAGATAAACTCCTGAGGATTGTGTTGTATTCATTTTATGATTAACCCTGTCCAGGGAGTGGGGAGCCAGCTTATTTCGACATCCAGACTGGAGGGGAAAAAGTTACTCAATTCTCTCATCTTGATTTTAATATTTTAAATGGACACGCTGAGCTGAAGAAGGAAACTGAGAATTTCTGAAACCTGGGCCGATTTTCCTCTTTGGATGTAAATGTTTAAAGGAGGCCCTTCCTCTGTCTCTGGAGCCCTGTGGGGCTTCCAACAGCAAGGCCGACTGTTTGAAACCACCAGCTTCTCCTCAGGAGGAAGACGAGGCTTTCTACACCCAGACTCTCAGGTGCTCTTCTGCTCTGTTCTGTCTGTTCGCCATGAGTTGGGCTCATCTGGGCACCAATTGAGCTAGGGTTTGGCGTTGTCCTGCTTCTCTAAGCCCCAGAAGACTTTGGCCACATTTAGCTCTCGCTGCAGCATTCTTCTGTGATCATCTGAGCCACTTCCTCTGGGTTGGCTGAGGGAGTGGGGAATGTATAATCAGAGACCCCAAGCAGGCAGCCAAAATTTTCCTGCATGTTTGCTGAACTGGTTGCCTTCTGCACCATCGGAATCTGCTACTCCTGTCCTCAGGGCTCTCCTAACCAATAGTTCTTCTGTACATGTGGGGAAAGGCCACCTCTTCCTCCAGAAACACTCCTTCTCCCAGTAGCATCCCAGGAACCTGCCGCTTCTATTGGTTACAGAGTCGACTCCAACGCACGCTGGCTCTGTGCGCGTTAGGGCAAATCGAGATCAGCTCCTGTGCCCTCCTCGCTGTCGTGAGCGTGCCCACGCTCTTTGTCGTGACCCCTGTGGAGTCTACGGGGCTTGCCACCGAGGGGGATCAGCTACCCGCACTCTGATCAGCCTGGGTTCCGATGTGCTTCCTCGCATTTTCGTAGGCTGATTTTCAGTACTAGATCATTAGACCTTTCTTCTTCGTAGTTCCCTTTAGCCTGGTCGCTCCACGGAAACCTGCCCACCAAGAGGACCCTGTTAACATTTGAAAACCTGATGACATAACTTCCAGCATCACAACAGCATACCAGTTAGCACCATAGGACAGATAGGTATGGATTCGGGGAAAACAGGACACTTCATGCCTCTGGACACCAACTTAAAGGCTAGCGTGGGTCTAGCATGTAGATGGTACCCATTTAGTTTGATGCACAACATGGGCACCCATACAACAATGGCCTAAAGCAATTGTGGGAACAGCTGGGCCTTTAGGTAGATGGCTGTGGGCCTCACTCTTTAACTCCAGAGCCGCAGTTTCCTAATCTGTCAGAATTTAGGAGAGAACTTTCCACCAGGCAGGTTCCAGCATTGCGATAACAATGCTTGATGCACCCACATATGATGACTTCCTGTGGTTTCTATTACCAGGCCCCTTTCTTGTGCTTTCAGGACTTACTTCTTGAACCCCCCACCTCCACCCCCAGGCATGTTTGAGCGGATAAAGAACCATGGACGCTTGTGATGGGTTCCAACGAAAAGCATCGTGTCGGCAGAGAACCCCGGCCAATATGGGGGAGACGACTCCAGAGTGCTTGGAATCAGACTGAAAAGTTGCCATTGTTAATCCCGACCTAGCACCATTCCAAAGCAAATTTCTTTTCCATTTCATGAAAAGTGGGACTACATGTATGAATGTTCCATAAATACTCATCTTTAAATCATGAAATTCCAAAAACCCCCTAGTGAAGTAAAACCCTTCTGCTTCAGGGCTCTGTTGCCCATTTTTCTCGCCGGTGGAGCCGCTCTGGTTGGAGCAGCTCAGGTGCAGCCTTGTGTGAGCACAAGTCTCCAGGGACAGACTCCGGGGACTAGATGCTTCACATCCTCCCTGCCTTCTCCCACTGTTCTCGTTGGGGCTCTTCATCAGAATGAACACCCCTCACTCTGACTTCTCTGTGTTTTTAGCACTGGGTACCACCGTTGGTGGCATCCCATGTAATGCTCAGGTTTTTTAATGGAATGTTCCTGGATGCTTTCACTCCCCTGTGTGCTTCCCGTACAGATCACATTGATCCTACTGCCTCATGATCTTGTCTTAGAGTCTTTGCTGAGTGGAGCTTAAGTTACTTTCAGAATCTGATAGGATCTTACAAGGTCCTGAAAAGAACCTCCTTCCCATCGAGCCGTTTCCAAGTTATGTTACTGAGTGGAACATCCCTTGTGGTTTTCTTGGCTGTAATCTATTCAGAAATAGATCAACAGACGTTCTTTCCCCCAGATGCAGAGGTTTCAACCCCTAGTACTTTCCCCTCATACACACTGATTCCAACTCGTTGAAACCCCACAGGATGGAGCAGAATTGCTCCCTGGAGCAGCAGTTCTCAACCTCTGGGTAGCAACCCATATGTGGGTTGAAGGACGCTTTCACAGGAGTCACCCAATTCATAATAATAGCAAAATTACAGTTAACAATGAAATAATTTTATGCTTGGGGGTGGGGTGGTCACTACAACACGAGGGACTATATTGAAGGGTCTTCGCGTGAAGAAGACTGAGAACCACTGCCTCGGGCTTTCTGAGGCTGCCAGTCTTTATGGCAACAGAGACCCTCATCTTTTTCTAGTGTGCAGTTTGTGGGTTTTGAGCTACTGATCTTGTGGTTAACCGTTGGACACATAACTCGCTATGCCACCAGGACTCCTTTGCTAAATTTC